>JAQIWU010000505.1:0-25418 GCA_034696445.1 Isotomiella minor
AAAACGGACGTACTAAAACATACGGAACCTTTTACGGAATACGGAACACGGACTTTGTTCCGTAGTTCCGTAATTGATTCCGTAAGTGGTTCCGTAGTTCCGTAATTGGTTCCGTAGTTCCGTAACAGATTCCGTAGTTCCGTGTTCCGTATTCAGTAACCACACCCACATTTGTTCCGTGTTCCGTACCACGGAACCGCATCGTTCCGTACTACGGAACAATCCTATCGCTCCGTACCACGGAAAAACCGCATCACAGAATTCCACACCATTTAGAAAAAGACGGACCTTATATGACCATCCTTATATAAATATGTAACATTAGTATATGTCATAATCATTCATTGAAGTAACGGAGTTCTATAACAAGAAGTTACCCTATTACTGTTAGCATACATCGTTCCGTTTGAGTTTATCATGAGTCAGACCAATTGATGTGTGCGTTCTATATTCAAGTTTGACCCCTATTTATGCATTGTTTGATTATTATTGTTTTCTGATGTCCCACATTGTTTCTCGAATAAAGTACAGGCTCCGAATGATTGAATTTTCCTTTCTGTCTGCAACGTTTACCGATCTTTGAAAGTGACATCGGGCAGACTTTGAGAGTACGGACACGGAACAGACTGTGAGTAAGGACACGGAACAGACTGTGACAGTACGGACACGGAACAACTACTACGGACACGGAACAGACGGAGAGTACGGACACGGAACGGAGGGGGTGTGGTCATTCCGTAATTGTTCCGGAACTACTTACGGAACTACGGAACGTTCCGTATTCCGTGTTCTGTACACCACGTTCCGTATCTTTTAGTAGGACTCATAAAAAAACATGCACTCATTCAATCTTGCTAAGCTTGTTAAAAAGACTTAAGCTAGTGACTTTCTTATGCATCGCATGCCCCAATACTGAGTGGTCCTCAGGTGCATCTTGTTAGTTTTTTCTTCAACTTTTTGTAACTTTTTTGTCGCACTTGGAATTAAGAAATTGCCTTCAATTTCCGGTCTATTTTTAGAGGAAATATTATTAACATCACAGAAAGAGAGAGAGAGAGAGGAAAGGAAACAAAGCCGAAAAGAGGGTGAAAAGTGGAATGAAGAGAGATGCCTTCAAGATGAAAGTATAGAGGAATCGGTTGGAGTGGAGTAAAAGTGTGGGGGAATGGAAATCCATTTTTCAGTTTTATCGAGCAATCTTGTTGGTTGGAATTGGTGGCAGATGGGGAGTTCAATTTATCTCCACATCAATTTCTATACCAGCAAGTAGCAATGCAATGCCAACCTTTGTATCACCGGGACAAGTACCATTTCCACATTCACATTGGAGACTTTATATACCCACCAATAATGCACGACGATGATGATGATAAGGTTGGAAAGACGAAGAGGTAGGTAAGTAATACAACTCTTTTACTTTTACTTTATTCTCCAGAACTAACTTAGATGAACATCCAGTGCCTTGGCATCGAATCCAATCTATTTTCTGTGTATAACAGGGAGACCTGGTTGGTAGGATAAGGTACACACTCTGACTCTGTTTGCTTTCCACTCTTCTGACTGTTACTCCACTCCAAAACTAAACTAAACAGAGAATGTGAAGGTGAAAGCATTGCACGGCATGTGTTCTCTCCTTCTACATAAGTAATGCGTCCTCTCCTTCATCCAAATCAATTTGATTTGTGGAGATAAACCGAAGAGATGTGGAAAGAGGGTTGCATCTGTTCCTGGTTCCACAATCGCTTTCTCCCACCTTACACGAGGCAGGGCAAAAGATGTTGAAGCAATAATGCTAAATATCTATGTACATATTATGCCCCGCTGCACCTTGCACCACAACGTATAGCATGAGGACATCCCATCAATAAATACGCCCTATCATTTATAGCGATCAAATTTGATTTGATAGATATGATGCCAACAGTTGTTCAACCGTAAAATAAAGATATTTTGTCATGTTTAACATCACTTTTTCATGCTCTACTTTCTCCATGGCTGCATAAAGTGCTTTCACCAGAACGACTTATTTTGGGAAGACAATTTTAACCAATCTATCACAGAATGTCTAAAGCAAAGTAATAACATTGTTTACCTTTTTGGTCTTCTTAGCGTTATTCTGGCATGTAATTTGTAATTCATTGTGCAACGAAGGGAGGAACGCTGACAAAAGGGAACCCCGTCCGTCCATCCTTTATTGGAATGTTATAGAATTGGGGAGTGAAGGATTAAAGATTAAGTTTGAAAAGAAAGTAGTAGGAAAGGAGTGAAGAATGATGGAAGGGAGAAAGCGCTGCTTGTGAGTAAAAGATGTTGATTGTGTGATGGATGATTGCATTCATTGCTTTACACATCTACACACTTTCCCCTTAGTACAATATTGAAGTAGCAAGCAGCATCTGTTCCGCTCTTAATTATCTCTCATTAATACCCCTCGTCTGCCACCCAACCAAATAAATTAATTAATTGATGTGCATTAATATCAATAGTTACTGAGCTTGGTCAGGCTGACAACAGCACCCTATGCCTACCTACCAACCAGCAGCATGTGATAAAGCACACGTCAAAAGACCGTCTGTCGAAATCATTTGTCTATCCAGAGATCCCCTCTCACTCCTTTCATTTTCATCAGCTAGACAAAACACAGATTAATTTGACTAAACGATTTTCCCTTGACTGGTTTGTTAATTGTGCGTATTCATTCATGCGAATAGTTATTACTGTTATCGTTTCGTTACCAAGTCAAGGTGGATCTTGACAGATATTCATGACTATAACGCAGTTACAAGGAAAAGCTATTTTCATTTTTAATGGGATAAAATGAAAGCAGACTTTCTCTTCTGTTACTCGAAATAATCGAGACAAACCAGGGGACAGGTGTCTTTGTCACTTTCATTTCACATGTGTGTAAGCAAGCATCCCGTCATTGAAGAAGGATGATTATTTGGGGAGACAGGATGCATCATTAATGTGTATATGCACCACGCATCTATTATGCAAAAAGCGTTAGGAGAGTGAATATAATGTGAAGGGATGGATGGATGGATAAAATTAAATCCGATTGAATTGAATTGAATTGATACGAAAGCAGGCTCAGGCTCAAGTCATCTTCCTACAATATCCTTTCGATTCTACTCTCATGAAGCAGTGTGGAATTGTTGTTGGCCACGTGTGTGTCATCATCTCCAGTTTCCTTCACCCTTCCTTGCACAAGTATGTATGCATGCATGCTTTCAATTTATTTAACCAGAGAGGACGAATGATACATCTGACATAACGGCACACGCTGCACATAGAGAATATGGCACACAAGAACATGATGACGATGACTGACTTTCACTCTCTCTTTCTCTCTTGACTGTCGTTATATCCTGCATTATTTGGTAATGCTGGTAACTTTTGGCTTCTTATTTGATGGAACAGAGTTAGAATGGAATTGCGATCCATCCATCATCTCAGTTGTCAATTGAATATCCCGTGCTTTCATGTCCTAAGCAGGCTGGGAAAGTTTTGTATCACACTCGATCATGTACATGAGTGTGGGTTTTTTATCTCCTAAAACTGAATTAGGGAGGACGTCTCTAATCTGATTTGGCTATACTTGTCTTGTGGCAGGTTCTTTTTTTAAGTAATAACATTTCTCACCAGCCAAAATTCCTTGGAATCTCCCTTACTTCCTTATAAAGCTGAAATTAGTATGCATTAGATTACCTCAACTTTATTATTTTACTCACTTAATCCAATGTTCGCTCATTTCATTTCATTTTTTCTTTGCTTTTAGGTAATATAAATACTCGGATTCCCGGAAATCTGTGCTTCATAATAAAGACCCAGAACGTGTGAAGACTGTCAGAGTAGACTTTCCGTTCTGTGATTCTTATGATGCCAAGGGGGGGATGATGAGGGAACTGCTGAACCTCAGAAAAGAAAAGCACTATAGGAACAGACAGACAGTAAAGAATGAAGTGAGAGAAGAAGAAAGAGGAGGATGATAATAATGAATCTCTACTTTTAGTCCGTTTAGTACGTGACAATGCATTTCCTCTTTTCTTTTCTTTTCCCCCTCCGCAGGCACTCTTTTTCTTTCCCTTCTTAACTAAAGAAAAATATTCATTACATGACATCCCACATCACAACACCGACCAAAAAAAGAAGAAGTGAGTCTCTCCTTTGGAATTGGAATAGAAACCAGGATTTCTTTTAGAGACTGTGCTTTCTTGAGGATTGCAGCATAAGACAAGAGGACGACTGCGGTAGCGTCATCCGAAGGGGGGAGACCATCTTATTCTCATTTTGTACACATGCCGCCATCGATCACATCACATTACACCACGTCACATCACCGCACCCTCGCCCCCAGACCCCAATAATATGCCACCACCACCCCACCAACTTCTCTCTGTCTTCTTGACACTTTACTTATTTCATTTCATTATTTGCTCATGCTCAACTTAAAAAGCCAGAGGAAAGGTACGGTAGGAAAAAGGTCAAACCTCACCGCCTGACACCAATACCACCAGACAAGACAAGTCTCAAGAAAACGTCAAAAGTGAAAGTGTGTGGGTGAAAGTTGCGAACCCTTCAGTTATGCAAACTGCTACCCCACATTTGTGACACCTCAACGAAACAATGTACACTGCAGTTTTCATTTCACGACGGTTGCTTATTACTGTTGGTCCCTGGTTTGGAGGCAGGCATAAATAAGTAAAAGAAATCGTTTTTCGCACACATTACAAAACAATGAGCATGGCCTCTAAAAAAAGGAAAGAAAGTAAGCAGGGTAAACAGGGAAAGGGTGAGAAAAGAAGACCGAGTGAAAGCAAAAGAGAAATGAAAAGAAAGGAAAGAAAGGGAGAGAGAAATAATATTTTTATAAGTGAAGACAGCAGTCGCTTTTTGGTGAGATGGGTGGACGACGACATGAACACATATAAGATAAAGCAATGATGATGATGGCGATGATGGCAAGGGAAACGATAGTTGTGAGTGGTGACGACGATGTGATAGTGATATGATGATTGGCGATGACACACACGATATGATGTTGGACTCTCGAGTGGGTCAGTTCAGTTGAGTCATTTGGGGTTTGCTTTGGTTGGGTTTTTGACTTTGGCTAGCAAAAGAGAAAGAAAGAAAGAATGTAGGTAAAAGTGGTTGGAGGATGGGAATGGTGGTAATGATGATGCTGAAGTAGCAATTTGTGGCAGATGACGACTTGTCTCAACTTTCAATTAGATGGACGTTTCCTTGCGTGTCATGGACATCGGACATGGAGTGAAAAGGGGACCAAAGTGAAGAGAAAGTGGACATGGATAGAACTGAACTCAGAGTGAAAGTGAAAGAGAAAGCAAAGCAAAGTGCCACAATAATATTCCTTTCCCTTCCTCCCCAACCAACCAAGCACTCATCTTCAACTCTTTTTTTCTGATTCTTCCTCTTTCCAGAGGACTAACTAAAATGTCACTTTGTGAAGTGAAAGTAAGTGTGTGCGTGTGTGTGGGTGTCAGCACGCTCCCTGGATGTTGCGGTGGTCACAGCTGCTGTCTCTGTCTATGACATAATTTAATATGTGATCGTGGAAGGAGGGAGGTCGTCGTCGTCTTTCTTTTAACTTTTTTCTTTTAACCTCCTTCTTTTAACTCGCAAAAAATGAAGCGGACGAATCATCAACAATAAATGTCCGATGGTTTGCTTGGTAACCTATACCGATGACAAACCTCCTTTTAAGAAAGATACCTTCCGTGCAGAAATATCAGGTCCAATCGTTTTCTTTTAAAAAAAATTGCGGATAGGACAAAAGTATAAAATTATGAAGAACTAAATTGATCATGGCAGACATGAAATAGCGGTTTTGATCTGATGTCTTTACGTTTGCACGTTGCCATTCATTGGTGGGAGTATACAGACATGAGATGGATGGATGGATGTAACTTGCAGACAATCTTCACATCAGCAACTTTCTCCGTCTCTTTCATTTTCCCAATAAATTCTCATAGCCAAAGTGCGTATCATTTGGGGTATGGGATGATGATAAGCTAAAAGCTAACGATGTCGAATATTGGGCACGTGTGTCACTCACCACCACACAATCAGTATCACATCACATCATCAACCCAGCCCACTGCCACGGAAAATGGTGATGGTACGGCAGGGGAGAACTCAACTATTCTCTCCTAAACTATTACCGATCGTAAGATGCAAAATTAGGATATAAATTAACCGGAAAGAGAAGTGAATGGTATTTAGACCTGAAAAACTGGGGTCTATTGAACATTACATTATGAGAAGTGAAAGTGGACAAGGGGAAAGGAAGGTGAAAGTTTTCTTGTCAAAGTTTTGCATTCCATTCCCTTCATCTCCCTGTACCTCTTCTTCTACCCACTTCATCTAACACCTACAGTGTGGTTTTCTCCCACTTCACTTTCTCGGGCATTCCCCACCACAGATGAAAAAAGTTTAGCCAGCCTACCACTTACGATTAGCTGCTAGACCTGAGGAGGGAGTGGGTGGATGAAAATAAGTAAGTAAAAGTAGAGTAACGAGAAGTTGGTAATTTTGGCATGCCAACTGACTGGCTCTCCTCTCCGTCCGAATTGAAGTGTCTTTCTGAATGAGTGTAGCGTAGTAAGAGCAAGACATAAAAGAGCTCATCAGAAAAGTCTCATCATCTTTTTACTCCATTTTTTACTACTTCCAATTTAGTCCATCATTCAAATTCAACACACATACACACTCACAGAGAGAGAAAGAACATAGAAGTGCCAGCACACCGACAAAGATGGAACATAACAGAACAGACATTCAGTAAGTTAAGCACTTTCGTCCATAACATTCAAACGTCTCAAACACAATTTACAATTTACATTCACTCACATTCGCACAAGGATGAGGAAATGGAAGAAGACAGGAGGAAGCAAAAACCTTTTCTTTAACTTGTAAAACTCGACGCGCAAATGCAAATGACTTGACTTGACATTAATCCGGCCAAACAGTCGTGACAAGACAAGTTTTATGTAGCATCACACATCTCTTTCTTGTCTTTGAACTGGTGCATGTGGGTTAGGGATTTGCGTAGTCGTGGTGAAAGTGTGTCATATTTAATAAGTAGCCTCAAGTAATTGAATAATGTTATGACATAACTCATTCACTATTCAAGCCTTGATCGTAATTAGCAGAAGGAGAAGAAGGGTCGTAAAATTAAAATTAAACCGTTTTATTCATTCTTCAATATTTTATGAAAAGCCTGGTCCACGACCCTTTCAACAAAGCTCATAACTGAACTATGGTTTTTTGCAAATATGAAATTGCGACGGTGTTTCTACCCCATCCTGTGATTTTACTAGGAGGGAGAGTTTTCAGTGGGTTAACCACTACCACCTCTCCCTTAATAAATAAATTGACGATCTGTACCATAATTAAACCTGTGTTGAAGATGAACTTTACAACAAAACTTAAAACAATACATCTGACAAGTGCTACCGCTCCGTCATTATTGCTAGCAATAAATATGTGATGACACACCAAAAATTTTGGATTCTCCAGGTCGTAACTTCGGGTCGAAATGTCAAAATTTTTAGGACTGAACTTCTGACGATTTTACTTCCCTTCACTTTTGTGAGGGCAACTCAACCGTTACAAGAGAACAGCTAGCAGTAAATTCATAAACCTGTCACGTTCCCATTGTTTTCCAGATTAGAAGCCTCACACATTTTACTTTGCCTCAAGGTTGTGGACATTGTTGGTGGGAGGTGTCTGAGATAAAGGTTGTTTTCTTACGCTCAAAATTCCACTTTTGTTTTAACGCTTGGTAGAAATTTCGAATTTTTCAACAGAAATCTCCGATTTCAGGAGCCACACCAAAAACAATAACATCTAAGAACTCAAAGCAGAACGGGTGAGTGAGTAGGAGGAGGGTGGTTGATAAGAAATAATACAGTTCCTAGAAAAAATGTGAACGCTCAAGAAGGAACCAAATCCTTTGAATCCCTTCCCTTCCTCCAGACACACCTAAGTACCTCCAGTCGGGAGACTTACGACTGAAGTGTTCAATTCCAGTTCCTTCATACGCCATTAAAAAGTAAAAGTAAATACTGCAGTGTGTCTGCAGTGGAGGTGTAAAGCAAGTCTATCATTTACCACCCTGCATGATCTTCATCGTTTAAACCACCACGCCTACATTCAAATGCCAGAAATTTAGAGAAGTGCGGCACAAGGAAAAGAAGTCAACTCTCAGTCAGTCAATAATTCTATTAACAGAACCCATAAATCATGGTAAAACGAGAGTAAAGTACATCGGCCTGACCACTTATTCACCATAAAAATGCTCCCCTCTTTCTTTTCTACAAAAAATGTAAAATTCTTCTTCTTCAAGTTTAAAATCAATTGCTCTACAACTACTAACACTGCCCTTGCATACAGCAATCCCGGTTATTAAAAAAGGAAGGACGGTCATCATGTCCAGATTATAATTACGAAAAGCCTAACAAATGTGGCAGATTTTCCCATTCAATCAAAAATTTCATTTCATGCGATCACATTACGTTTTCTTTAGAATAAAATATTTATTAAATTTTTGGGATAGTTTCTGCACAAGTGGAAACTGTGATAAAAAGACTATTATTACATAACATGAAAATAGGCTTTATTTTGCAAAAGAAAGTTTCCTTATTTCCACCGATTACGTACAAAGAGCACGACACATAGAGGAAGTAAGTTGCTAAATTCATGCCTTCATTGACAGATTAATAGAACACACATGTAAGTTTGTTTAATGTATTGCTTATATAATTCAAATGTAGCGTGTCAACTTCCGCATGGTTGCAAAAATAACAAGGCTTTACATCTGTCGTCAGCTCAATTATCAGGTTGGCAAGTAATTTTTTGTGTTTTGAAAAAACTTCAATAAGCAAATTAGATAGACTCAGCTATTGGCGCAAGTTGTCAATGATCTATTTTTTGAGTGACATAATTTTTACTTTTTTAAAGATCTCTTGCATCTGTGGCATCAAATGCCCGTTGTATAGAATGCCTTATAGAAATGTATTGACAACGTTGTCTTTTATTTTTCTGCCCTGTGCCAATAATGAGTACAAGAAGAGTAAATCTGTTCACTTTCTTTTCTACTTCCTGATAGATAAGTGGTGGGGCCTTGGTCTCTCCGCTTGGAGGAGTAAACGCGCCAATGAATGAGAAAATTGGATTTACGACAAGTCATTAATTTCCTTTTAATGAATCCACTTAATACACTCTATTTACTCATCTACTCCACTTTTCCTTTCACGCTCCGAGAGCAGTTATGTAAGAAGAGAAATGGGAAAGAGAAAGCAAAGGGTGCCACCAAGGGGTACTTTGCGACTTTGGACAAGATAAATATAAAAAATTGTGTTCCACAAGTAAGCTGTCATGTCTTATTACGTGCAGAAGCACTTGATGCTGCCTACATGTTGGTTCAATAAGCTGGAGTATCAGCGTTTATCTTTTGACACGACACGAAATACTCGTGTCATTCATATTCATCAGTTCTGAAATAGAGTCAGAACCTTAACCTTAAGCCCACATCAATTAATACTTTCACACTGCCCTATGTAACAATCAACTTTTGCTTGAGGAGGAAAAGGGCATTGCTTCTTGGACTCATGTTTCGTAGTACAAAATTGAAGAGTCAGCTATTATTATTACTGACGATTGGGTGGATGCTCTTAAAAAAGGTCTGGAATTGATCAAACTCTCTTTTGACAGATTTGAAAAGTTCCTTGCTGGCAATAATACTTGACTGACTCTTCTTCTTCTCTCCTTCGTCCCCACTTGACTTCTTACTATTCTTCCTTGGCTTCTTCAACATTCAATAATACTCAGCGAGCGATAGGACGACAGACGCGGCTCGAATCTGGAGTTGACTGACTTTTTAATGTGTTTCTTTTCATTTCATTATGTGCGGCTGGAAGAAATGAAATAAGAGATAAATAGAAAACAGGAAGGAATTTTTAGTGAGTTTTCTACAAAGAAAATGAGGCACAGAAAGAATGAACAAGAAAAAGAAAGCACAAAGAAAAAAGACAGAAGAAAAAGAGCACCCTTCTTCTTCACTCACCCTTGTCCCCTTCCTCCTCTCACCCCTGTTTGTCATCCACAAACAAGAGGACATTCATTCCATCTCTCAGCATGCCTTTCAAATTAGATGCGTTCGTTGGTGTATTTTTGGCAAGAAATAATTAAAAAATATTTCAAGCGAAAGAAAACAATTTATTTTAAACGACCAGAAGGAGACAGAAAAGAAAAAACGGGCCCAGACGCATCGATTATATTTTTGAATGATTGGAATTAAAATTGGAGTAATTAGCATTTCAAAAATGCCATTTTTGACAAATCCTTAACTATCCAATTCGATTGAAGCACTAGTAAAATTGAAGTAAGAATATTTTCCTATCTTATCTTTCTTCTCCAGCTCTATTGAAAGCAAAGCATGGATGAGTCTTTGTTGCGTATTTATTTAAAGCGTCCTCAAAGCAGAATACCCAAGGCAACCCGTAGCCATCAAGAAAGTTATACCGAGGAAGCATCATCATCGCATCGAGAAAGTTAAATGATCATCTTCGGATTCAAACAGTGTTTCAAACTAAAGTTAACTAAAGTGCACTCCAGTTTCACTTTACTCTGCATTAGCCTGGGTTATAGAATCTGAATTAAACTAAACCAAAGCTAAACTGAAAGATAAGTCGTGTCGCTTTCTCGTCTATACTTTTTACTTTTTACAAACTTTATTTTATTCTGTATTCGGTTCTTCGGAATCCACTTAAGATTAGAAAGAAGGAGAGAAAAGATTGAAGATTGCTTTGCTTTGCATGAAGTGAATGGTTTTGGATGGATACTTACTATCTTCATCTTCCTCCTTCACGCACATGTTCGAGAGTTAGCATGCATGCATGGATGCAGGCGTTTGAATGTATATGGATTTTTTTTCAAACTTTTAACTTCACAAAAATCCGAATAGAGAGTGGAAAAGCAAAGCAATAAGGCTGGAAGAAGTTGTAAAAAGTGTCTATTTTTGGGAGTAACTAACTGGAACAACTGCAGTGCAACAACACTATGAAAACTGAGTCATGTTTAGAAAGAAGCCTTCTTTCAGTTGCAGTTTATGAGATGATCCACCCCCACCCAAAAAATTCCCCAATGCTTCGCGTATATGCTCTTTTACGCATAATGAGCCAAGTCACTGTAGATGCAATCTACATACGACCTGATGTTCGTTTTTTCCCCGAAAGTTTCTTTAGAGTTTGTTTGCTGTTAAATTAAATCCTCTTGGGGCTTTCGGAGAAGGACGGTTTATTATTATTTTTATTTGAATTTACCTACCTAAAATATACATACACACGGGAGGATGACACGAGTCGGATTTGACACGGCATGAAGATGAAGATGAGGGTGACATTGACTTGTGACAAACATGTGTTGCTGAGCCCAACTTCAAACTTTATGTCTCAGTCACCTCAACCCCTTGTCATAAAAGAGAAAGCTGTAAATTGCTAAAATCTTTGATTTGATTGAAATTGAGGAGGGACGGGAGCTAATGAAGGGGAAGGGAGTTAATTTCACTGCCATTGCCATTATAGAACTGAACAACTATTTAAGTGGGTAGATAATAAACTTACTTATTTATTTATTTATGAATGAGCGGATCAAGTGAGTTATTACCAAAACCAAGTAGTCATAAAGCAAAATGAGAAGAGATAAGTGGCATGAATAAAGGGAGAGGAAGAGAAAGGAAAGAGATGACTGCTGGATAAAGAGGAGAGAGATGAAAAGAGATGCTTCTTCCTGCTTTCCTTTAAACCTGGACTACTTTTGTACGTGGGTATTCAATTTTATATATTTATACAACAGAGATAGGCTCGTAAACCGCTAAATAAAGCCATGCTGCCTGCCATGTTGGTTGTTATCCACCAGGAAAAGGAAGGAAGGAAGTGAGTAAAGTCATCCCTTCTGTTCTCTGTGCTTTATTATTTTCTCCTGCCTGGAAGAGTCACTCGAGTGATTCATGAGCAAGAACAGAAAGCAGTTTGGTGGTTCAAGAATGGATGGAGTGAGTGGATTCCCCTTACTTGTATTTATTTATATCCCAGGCATTGCTATAAAGAGCAGAATAGGAGGAAGGAAGTAGAGACCAGAAATGCACAGTTAAGATATAACTTGTCTCATTCCATTACTTACAATACACTTGACTTAAGAAATTGAACGGGATCACCCTAGACATATTTCACTGCCGTTTTTCGGTAAGCAAAACGTTGCATTTATTGTCGCAGATATCAAATGCACCGTCCGATGCACAAAAACCTACCCAGCTAATTATCCAATTATACTTTAAAACATTTGCCAGCATGCAATATATGTTCCCTTCATCATCAGTAGTCCACACGCACCAGATTGAAATTGAATAAATTAGTTGTTAATAAAGTGCGATTACGAACGAGGAGTTAATAACGGAAGTAGCCTACGGTTTGTACACTTGCTTCCATACTTAGTTTGTCATTGGCCGCACACAAATTGCCAAATTAAATTAAATTAGTGCTCCCTCTTTGGAAGCTTAAAAGGCTTGTAACAATGGCTATGGCTTACACTTTACACCAACTCATTTAATGTGAGAGAGAAAAGGAGTCAGTTCGATATTGCAGTTACTGATGCAAGTTAGTTAACTTTCATGCAGGGGAAAGTATCCACTTTCTCCAAGTCAAAAGCTCTGCTCAATTGCCACTTACTTACTTATTGGTTGCTTTAAACGAATTCATAGTAGACTCAATCTGCAGCAACAGCATGGTGGTTTTCTTGAATATTTCATGCTTTAAAATAGTTTATTTCAAGTCAACGGCACAAATGGCTGGTCTGGAAGGAAACACTTTCTCGAGTATGTAGTATTTATTCTCCATTTAAATATATGACAACAGCCGGTCATTTCTTCCGCCTAAAAGCCTATTCCCTAAAGTATTTTTTAATTCCTTGAAAAATTGCCGATACGATGACTACAAGCACACCATCATTGTGATGCTCGCAACAAACCATCGGAGTGAAAGAGATGGAGTGAAAGTTCAAGGAGGAAGTGAAAGTGAAAGTGAAAGGAAAGCAAGCATTCTCAGAATGAGCGAGTGGAAGTGGGCCAAAAATCATTTCATTTCATTCCAATCCATCCACTCCATTCTATTCTGTTCCTTTTCATCCTCCTCCGCTTTCTCCAGCTCTTCAGTCAGTCCGGCAACAAACTGGAACTTCGCACTCACTCACCCAGAGAGAAGAGGAGATGCTGGGAGTTTAAATTTGGGTTAGAAGAAGAAAGGCAGAAGAAGTTGTAAGAAATGAGTGCATCTGGATGGGATAATAGCTTTGAGATGAGAGGACACACGCACACACAAGTTGGGCAGAAGTTGAGACAGAAACATTGTAATAATCATAAACATGCGGATGACAATTATAAAGGTTTCAAAATCGTTTTATGGGAAATTATGTGCTTTCTTCCTTCTCTTCATCCACCACTCCACATGCTCACGTTTTTCTCTTCCCAACCAACTTTCCACTTATTAATCCGCAGCAGCTCTCTCAGCTATAGCTTCATCTCATCTCATTGCCATCATCATCAAGATGACGATCATATTCTTCTTTCCTCATTCTTAAACCTCTAATTTTTCAAGAACTCTAGCCAAACGCTACTTCAACCAACCAAGATAATCAGAAGTAGACGATGTGAATTGTGATGTAATGCCTCATTACAAACTAGTGGTGTGGAAACACTGTGGGTTCCCTAGACTCTTGCTCTGGATTTTCCTTGCAATTTGAGCCAAAAAATGGTGACAAATTTTGAATGCTGCTGTTGATGATGAAGAAAGTAGCAAGCAAGTATTCTCTTTTCTTACGCAATTGTCTATTGTACTTTTTTATTCTTCGACTTTCTCCCCTTACAAAATTGTTCCCTGACTCCTGCGTGTGTCTCTCACAAGAATGAATGAATGAATGGGAAAGGTGAAAGTATAAAAGGTAAAAGATGTTTAGGGAGAAAGAAGGGAGTGGAAGAGACAGGGGAAAGAAGGGGGAGGGGCAGGATTTATTGTGAGATTAAGAAAGAACGAGAGAGACAGGAGTCTTTTGTGCGGAAGGAAGGAAAGAAAGAAGAAGAGACATTTAAATGGGGTGATGATTGCACTCCCACCATCATCAACCACCCCGTCCTCTGAACCACTGAAGTCGTCCGGAGAAAGAAAGCTGTTTTAGTACCTACTTTGTCGGGAAGGGAGAGTCCAGTTGTAAGTGTAAAGGCTATTGTAACATTTTGTCTCTCCTCTTCTGATGTGATGTGATGGGATGTGATGGGTGTGGTGTGGTGAAAAAGAGGAAAAGAGCGGGCAATATCTGTCGTGGTAATTCCTCCGGAGCCAAATGATGGTCAAAAAGAGACAAAACGGGAAGAAAGTGCAGTGCCTTACCACATATGTATCACATGTGAATGGGTGAGTGGAGAGCAGTTAGCAAGACTCTAAGTAAGTCGTTCGTTCATGCAGGGGTGGTGGTGTGTCTCTCTCTACAAGTGAGTGAAAGTAAAGATCCATGTTGATGCAGTCTAGCAATAATGTGGGAGGGAGTTGGTAAGTATCACTGAAAATGCCACCATCACCATATGTACTGAATAATTCCTTTCTCTTTCTCCTACCACTCTACTTTCCATTATTTTGTCATCTCCATATCCTACAGAAGAAGGTAAGAGTCGGAGATACAAATATAAACAAGGTGCAAAAGGATTGCATAATTGACAACACACGAGGATCAGTGGTGCGTCTAAAAATTTGTTTTTTAATGGATGTCATCAAGAATGGCAGTTGAATTTGTCCACTTGGTCTGCCCTCTCTGACTTGTCCTGTGTTGTATCATAAATTGCACGCTCGTACTCTTCTATATGGTGTTAGAAAAAGTAACACTCACATCTACAACTTAACTTGGCTTTTTTTGGCCCCAGTCCAAAAATTACTTACAAAACTGTAACATGGGACACTTGAATCCCCCTACATAATATATATATTCGAAATACTTATACTCAATCTGCAAATAATACAATGTCCCTTAGCCTTGTCTCTTCTTCTCTACTCCAATGGACTGCAAATAAGTGACATACGCCTTACGCTCTCGCCTGTCCGCTCTCGTCTCGTCTTTATCCCTTGCATGCGTACGTACGCCTTATGTCTTAAGTTAACGCTTTCCCCACTTTCACTTACTTGACTTGACGCCTTCTCTTAAGTGGAGATGGCTTTTGGGTCTGGATGGCATGGCAAATGGTAAGTGGGTGAATGAGGGGAGTAGTGGAGACTTGAGTTAAGTTTCATCATCCTCTTCTCATTTTATTTTTCTCCAAGCCATGCCAGGGCATGCAATTTCTTTATCCTCCTATGCGAAGTGCAATACTTATGCAGTCTCTGGGCTAACAAAATGGCAATCCTCCCACATACATCCTTTGAGAATCCTAGGCAACCGACTTGGCTTGTCTGCTTGAGTCGGCAAAAATGAGAAAAAGACGCAGAAGTAGTTCATCAAATGTCGCGACAGGAAAAGAAGGATGAGAAGATGGGAGAAAAAAAAGTAGAAGAAAAAGAAAGGAAAATGACGAAAAAGTTGAATGTGATGTAGCACGTCACTCTACCACTCACTCAACGCAATGGTTTCAAGTCAGATATCATCAAGACGACGACGTTGCCACGAGCGACAGTAGTTAGTTCGTTAGTGAGGGTACTTTTACATTCCTTCAGAGGATGGCCATTATAGTAGTTAAGGTAGTTAGTTAGGTAGGCGCTTTCACTATACTACTTGTCATATACCGGTAACCGTGGTTGGTTGGTTGGTGAACTACTTCCTCACTTATTATCCATTCCTTTTTTTTCGTCCGTACATTTTATTACTATCAACCATGAAGAAAGTAAAGGAAAGAAAAGAGAAGGAGACGAAGAAATGACATGAACGAAGGAAAGAAAGAAAGGAGGACGGGAGAGAGATGATGAGAAGAACTATGAGAAGTGAGGACATGCGATGCACGACAAGCCAACTAACTCTTATTCACATTCACTCCACTCTCTCATTTCAGTCCAGCATAGCATAGTTCTGGAGAAAGTGGAGAAAGTAAAGTAAAAGTTGGCTTGGTTTGACTTGACTTGGCTCGGCTCAATTTCTCTAACATTTCCAACTCTCACTCCATGCGTGATGTGATGTGATGATTACTCACTCACTACTTCCTCTCTCTCTCCCAAAAACTTAATCACTTTATGATGACAACGACTGTGCTATGAGAGGAAGATGATGAGGATGGTATGGTGACGATGGCAGTCGTGTGGTGAGATGAAGAAAGCTTTAATTCCACATGGATTTTCCCAACATTAAAAATTTAGTTTGTGAAGAAGAAACCCAGAGTGAAAAAAAGAAAAGAAAAAAAAGTTGAGACATTTGACGCAGAGAATCTTCTTGGAGTATTTTTAGCTAGTTTGTAATAATAACCACCAACTCAGTAATGTTGGTTGGCTTTTGCGGTAGTAAAATCCTCATTTTCACTCTCTAAGTTCTTAGAATCAGCTTAACCTGTTTCAACGTACAAAGTAAGCGGTTTAGTTTTGATTATTTGGCTTATAGATCGTTACAAGAAAGCATCAAAGTTTGCAACTTAAAAACGGAATGTCCCCATTGCACTTTCTCCAGTGCCAATAAACAGTATTAAGGTTTTTTTAACAGGAAGGGTAAAATTTGGAAGGATACCTTTGCAGAATCACGCTTGACCGATTAAGACGACAAGTTGATGGTAGAATGCTCAAGAAATTAATAATCATGTAGGTAACTGTATCGCAATACAATATGTGCAACATGTTACGTTCTTGAATGCTTCTTCCGACCAAAGAGAAAGTAAAAAGGACGACAACTGAAAGATCCCAATGAAAAATTGCAGTCAAGAGGAAATTCATTTACTTTACTCATTCTCCGTTCCCTATATACCTTCTTGTTGCCTCTCTGTGTGTTTTCTTTCGGTTGGGTGGTTGGTGACTGAATGGCTCAATTCGTTTCGTTGTTGGTTATGTTTCTGTTGAGCGTAAAATTGTAAAATAGTTGTTTAGTTGGTGGTTGGTTGGTTGAGTTAGGTGGATGTGATGAGGTCAAAGAGGGAAAGTGGTTGCTTTTTAGATGAATTGGATTGGATGCTGCTGTGCTTTCTCTTTCAACCTGCTCAACTTGTGTCTTTTGTCAATATCATCGATTATTTATCCTAAATTGCTTTCTTCTAGTTTTGAACTACAGGTAATTTCTGTTCGCATGTAGGCTCACGTCAAGCGTGTAGGCTTGGAGGCTGGAGGCCCTTATTTATTTCCTCTGCAATTCCCTCCTTTTGGAAACAACAACGAAGCTTAATAAGGGAAGGTAAGGTTTCTGCAGGTACAAAGATAGAATGGCTTTTGTCGTAGCGTCAAATTCCTGTGGGCCAATGAGAGTTTCAATAATTGTTTAACCTCCCATTTTCCTAACAGAAGAAGATCAAGAGAGCAGACCTTGCTAATCGGACCGAGCGTATTGGATTCTGTGCAATTTGTACGATGAGAGAAAAGTGAAAGTGAAACGGAGTACTAGTGAGTATATTTAGAGTGATATCTTAATGCCATAAAATAAACTGGAGGTTTTTACACGAAAGAAAAAAGCGTTTTCAATCATCTCATATCATTTTGCAGCACCACCCACGCCACACTTCCTGTGCCTAACCACGAAAGAAGACCTGGTATACAAAGTTGAAGTCTAAACCGTTTTACTGAAGAGACTGTATTTGACTTCCTTCTCTCCTGCTCCACGTCGCACCCTCCTCTCTCTTTTTGCTTCTTGTGAAATTTATCCTCACATTTTTCATCTTTTTATTATCTTCATATTTCTTAACTTTCCGTCCATCCATCAGAACATTACTTTTCCCGAGAAAGAAAGTCACAGACACATAACCCCACGTAAGCTTCATACCATGCATCCTCTCTTCGCTTCGCTAAAAATCAGAAGACATGTAAACAAGTGACAGTCAACTTGGCCTGTGCGAGTTGACTTTTTGTGTAATTCCTAAACTGAAGCTGTGACTTGCTAACTGAAAGCAAAGGAGGAATAATAAGGGACAAAGCCCAAGGGATGAAATAAAACCAACATGGAAAAGAAACCACGATGACTGCTTCCTTCATGTCAACCCTGCCTTATGTCTCTCCTCTCCCTCTCAGGACAGGAAGGAAGAAAGGCGGAAAGAGAAAAGATTTGACGATGAAGACTCATCCTTTTGTCCTCATATTTTCCTTTTCAGAAAGAAAAGAGAAGCCTGGTATAATAAGCTTTCATTGATTTACTAAATATACTTATTCTCTTTGTCTGGCAACACCAACCACAAGGTTTAATGTTTAAAACAATCCCGTCGGACCTCACCCGCCGGGATACTTATTCTTTTCGGAGAAGGTACCCTGTTCATTGTCTCATTTCGTACCGATGGAGAGATCTACTTATTCTTGGGTGTGCATGCCCTGACTATTCTCTGGAGAGACTTTCTCATCTTCGTCATTTCACAGCGTTATTAATAGAATGAAGAAAATCAGTCTGTTAAGATGACCTGGGGGAGAATGCCTAATTAAGATGAAGGAAGGGAGAGCATCATTTGTTTTGCCCTCTAACAAGATTCTCCCTATTGGAGGACTCTGAGAATCGTAAAACACTAACAATTATCTCAAGTTTCTTTACTGAATTGTCACACACATTTGTCATTAAATGCTGTTGTAGTTTTCATAGTTGGTTGGATGCATTTTCCACGCATATTTTTTGAACACTTCTGAATCATACAAGTCCGCCATTTATTTATCTGTCAATGCAATTCATTAGAACATACTTGCACCCACACGTATAGCAAATATCACAGTCCCACTCAATCTCATCCATAGAATCCAAAGACCGTTAAATTACTCTCAGAATTTAAGGAAGGAAGAAAAAAACCAAAGGATCTTTCTCCCATTCACTAAAAGATTGACAGCTTTGACGTTGACTGAGTGAAAAGCAAATGGAAACAAATTGTTCTGGTTTCTTTAAAGTATTCCATGTGCATTTTTCTTTTAAAAATAAAAAACAAGCAACCAGTTCTTCCTCCCCCTCGCTCGTATATAGCGTACCTATTCCATCCCATGTTCGTAATGTGTTAGAACAAAAATCCTATAATTTTGCATGAACTAAGAAGATAGTAAACACAACAAAAAACTCAGCGGAAACAAAAACTTTAAGAATGCATTAACTTTAACTACCAAAGAACTAAAAAAAATCACACAGGGGTCAGTTCTATTTATGGAGTACGCTCAAAAATAGACTCATTGAATACAGACGGCTTGTATTGTACTGTGACAGTTCTTCATTAAGCTTTTTAATTCTTTAGGTTTTAACGCTTTTTAGTAACAAATGACCTCATTGTATGCGTTGAGGTGTTTCTCCAGCCATTCTATTAACTATAAATGATTCAGTCAATAATTTATTCGTGGTGATAAAAAGGTGGGTGGTATCATCAGTGGCATTGTCGACATCATATCATCAATAAAAAAATGTTTGGTTTATTTATTATGTTTCATTTCTCCATTCAATGTAAATTTGAGTTTTTCTTCAGACCCCACAAACAGGCATTCCCGAAAGAGGAAACTTGTTAGCATTTTTTACTATCGATCCATGCGTATGAATGTTTGGACAGAGGGAACGCACGCATCTTGAAACATAATTATTTTACAACAATCATTCTTTTTCAGTAGCAATTCAGTGTCGATGATGATATGACAGTGGTTTTGAGATAACGGATTGCGCAAAAAGTGCATATAACAGCGTAGTGCTGTGAAGATGTTCAGTTAACCTTAATTGAAGATGTTTTGCAGCAGTGCACTTTTGAGAAGAGAAGGCAAATGGACTACTGCATGATAAAGGTTGTGTATAGACAAGACCTTCAATTTCCATTTTTAGCATAGGGTTTTAGACTGCGTCTTCATTGTTCAGTTGAGGTGAATAGAAGGTAAGGCAATGGCAATCTAAAAAAGAACGCCATGCAAATTAGCAGCTTGCGACACTAAAAATAAATTGATGATGACTACTATAGGTAGGTACGCACTGCTGCTTTTATTGTTCCATCCTTTGTCTTCTAAAAAGATGTTCAGTTGCTAGAATGTTTATAATTTGATGAACACTATAGGCATAAGACAATCGTGCATTTTCCATTTTGATTGATGCTGTTCTGAACTGTGTAAATTATCAATTAAATCTTGGTATTAATTAGAAATGCAAACATGGCAGAAAGACCGGAGTCTGGTTTGGTCTGGAACTAGAATTTTTAAAAATTTGGGTTACCCATACATACACAACAACAAACACAATATGATGGTTTCGTAAAACATTGCCCTTTAAAGTGGAATGTTGAAGGGCCTTCTTCCCTTCACTATGAATGACACGAATGACAAAGTCATCAATACCTTCTCGAGGATCAATGCAGTGTCGATTGTTTAGCCACCTATCTAATCTTAATTAGGTACGCTCGTCTTAACCATTGAATTACTGTTTGAAGCCGTTGTAGTATTCCAACACATCTCCATAAGATTGAACTTTGAGGTCTTGAAAAATTACCATTAGATTACCAGAGCCTCATCCATTTAAACCTAGTGCAAATCCCATGCAAATCCAGGTAATAAGGATGATAATGTGTGCATGTTTGGTTAGATTATTCTCATTCACCACGGTGCTCATTTATCTTCTTCTCTCATATTAATACCAAATCACAACATTTAAGAATAACACAGACTCAACAGCCGCCACTGGTGGAATATTTATCCATTTGTAAAAAGTGTCAAACCAGCTAAATAACCAAGCCTTTCTATCCAAGAATAAAGAAACACAGATTATGGAAGGTCTAACTCAGGAAATTGTAGACAGTTCCAGTAGTCGTGTCTTCGGAGCATTCGAAGGTGAAGACGTGGAGGGTCTGGGGTCATGTGAGACAAGAGTGGAGGAAGCAGTGTTAGGCTAATTATCATTCTTATAATGATACTTTCACCTGTGCTACTGGTGACTGTGATTATAGTCTCCGTACCTCGAGTCTCCAGCCAAACGTACGAATTAAAAGGGACAAAGTATCCCCTAGAAGTGTGGCACTTTATTGACCGTCTCAACGTGCCCCAAGCATTCAGGAATAAAAACTATCTCAGGTTTCTTTTCAAGTGCGTGTTCTTCGAAGGTCATTGTGACATTATTGGAAAATGGCTTAAACGTAAGTTATCTCATCTGCATACCGAAGATTTCAGAACGTTTGGCTAAAGGTTTTGCCTTTTCAGCCCGAGCCATAGCAGCCCTGTTTGGCACGTGTTTGGCTTGTACCGAGTTTCAACATATAAAGTTGCAAGAATGGCTGAGCGTGCTTGTTGACGAAAATCCTCGACTCTTTAGAGCTGCCATGGTTAAAGTGTGTCAAGACATGGAGTTACCAATTGACCCACAAGACTTCCAGCTAATTCAACCATTTCTAAAGTGATTTATGGCTGCGTGCTGCTGCGTTGCTGTGGCGTCTTCACATTTCACTTTATGAATCGCATTTGAATTCTCTTCGCAATTTACTTATTTAATGTTTTTTATTTTTACGTAAACTTCACCAGAAAATTTGAGAATATAACTTCCGTGTCGTTTGCCAATGTAATAATGACAAAACACGGTAATAAATGTAAAAATAGAAGACTGACTCTGATGGGAGATAATCATAATAAACATTCAAAGGAGTTTGATTTACTGCAGCATCATCAAATCTTGAGACTTTCATTTTATTGCACAAATCAGATTCTAAACACTAGTTTTGATCCTTCATTTATCAAGATTTCATTTGGGGTTGGAGTGTAAAGTGTCCAGGAAGAATAATGGCCACAACAAGTTGTACTTGAGCGTATAATAAATTTAAGTTATGGACAGACTTGCAATTAATGCCGTGACCTTCTGTGCAATACCAGTAGAAGGAAATGTAATCAGTATAGTATTTTTGATATGCAGCACGAAGATCGTCAGGATATGAATTGAACAAAAAAAATCTTAAATCTAATTCTTCTTTTGAGGGGTGAGCGTTGTTTACATAATGCAAAGAATCAAATAAAAGCATGGTTCGATGCATAGATTTTTAATAAAGGTAAAGCACAGAAACATTGAGGATGATACATTTTTTAGTGAAAGGAGTAGTTGAAAGGTCAAAAAAGGTCAAAGCTAGATAGGAAATTATATCCTTTGACAATTTTGTGATGAAGGATTGGATGGTATTTGTCTCACTTACTTTTGGTGATTGTATGTGGAGATATGGTCGTGTTGGGTAGGGAGGGTAAATAAATGCCAGGTATTATGATAAGAAGTGTCAGAGGTGATGAGAAGAGACGTGGTGAAGAAGTACTCCACGAGGAGAAGTGGTTTTTTTAATAATGAAAGTTTAGATTAGGGAAAGGGGAGAAAGTAGGTGTTACCAAGAAGGGATGGATGGATGGATGCTTTCTCCTCTCTGCTTTGGGAGATGGGTTCATTTCAGAAAAGAATGAAAATGGTTTTAGACTTTGGAGAGTAAAATGAAGTGATATTTCAAAGACCTTTTTGTGTGCTCACTCCAGATTAGGTAGTCTTGATGCTGGCTTGTGTGTGTGAGTGAAAGTTAAGTCAAGTTGGCTGGTTATTGGTGTGGTGCGGGTGTCTGATGCATTTTAATTTGGAAATTGATTCCACTCCAATAAGTCTCCTATTTATTCTATCATCTCCATATTCTATTCTCTTCCACTTTCTCCCTTCTCAAACACTTCTTCCTTTCACTCCACTCGCAGTAGTCTGCCATGCCATAATATGCTGATTAGATGGGGATAAGATAAAAAGAGACCTTTATCTCTGTGCACAATATGTAGTACGTGTGTGAGGGAAGGGTGGGTGTAGGCTGGCTGGGAAGGCAATAAGGGTGAAAGTGTACAAGAGGTTTCTTCCTATCCGGTGAAAGTGAGGGCGAGACAGGGCAATGGAGGAAAGTGGGATTTATCGAGGATATTACACATCTCAAGGGAGCCCTTATCGCCCCACTGATAACCACCGACACATGTTCCTCCCTTATCCCACATTCATCACTCACACGGCACTTACATAGTCAAAGAGTGGTCTGTAGGAGGGGTACAACGTGGATGTAGATATGCGGTCATTCACGATGTCATACAATAAATAGTAGTGGAAGAAGATCCTCAGACGAGCATTATTATTATGGCGTTATAATGGTATGCGGGGCCAACCACCCGCAAAAAAGTGCCTTTTTGCTCTGCTGCGGGTGCAGTCGCAAAGTACCTCTTCCATGAATTTTTGCAGAGCTCATTCTAAGTCATTTAAAACGGCAAGGCGGACACTTAAATATGTATGCTAACTATCAAGCAAAAGGAAGAGAATTTAGAATGCAATTTAGCTTACCTGGCCCACTTGTGGCAGCCACGACTGCAGCCGCAGAAGGATCCGCTTCCGACGCCGCGACCAAGAGTAATAATAGCCCAATGGTCACCATCATTGTCATCGCCAAGGTGGATCTCCTTTTGAATGCCTTTTCAAACGTGAACCTAATTCTCACGTTTTCATAATTACTACTGCCATCGTCCCTGCTAGCACTTTTACATCTGCCCACGTCGGAAGAGGGTCGGCGATGTTTACCCCTCATTTTCATGAGTCTGATGTGACAATTGACACTCAATTGTTCCTGTCATGTTCACTCAATTTCTATCAAACATCTGCAAATATTGGGCTTGGGCACATTGCTCCAAAGTTTGATACACGGGAAAGTTGCCACAAGTGTTTAATTTATGCTCCTAGCCATTTGGTATTTATTTTTAGAAATCGGACAAATGCTGAGAGAATACACAAACTCACACGACAATAGAGTTAATTGGGCCATGCAATGTCATTTCCACTTCCTATCTTCCTCTTATTGTTGGTAAGAGAAGCGAGTGAGTAGCACTTCCTAACCAACTTTAGTTTTGTAAGGTCAGTTTTACAAATAAATGATATGATTAATGGCAGGTCCTTTAGCAGTTAGAATGTAGTACGTATGAATCATGGTCTTGGCATGAATAATAAGCGATTATCCCATTCCACTCTTCATTTTCATTTTTAAACAGTTTGAGAGCAATGCAATGAAGAAAGTCTTGGAGTCTTCCTAATAAACCGTCGCGAAATATTCACTGCTTTCGAGATAACTCACTAGCTTGAAAATAATATAATTAGTATCTAAAGTTGTACTTGAGACTGAGATGAGACAGACCTACTAATATTATGGTCTGTGGTAAACTACACTTTGCACGCGTTTCAGATCTGGTATGAGAAAGTGTGGACCCATCCTTCCTGTTGGGGTAAAAGATGAGAACTGAATCCGGGTCTTCCGGTAACTCGGAATTTTGTGTGAGTGTGCAGCACCAAAGAACCACACACAACCAGAGAAGATACCTCAAGAAGTAGCCAGGCAAGAGTCAAAGCCGTCTCACTTTGCACTTTTCTCGTGAACGGTTTCTAACCCTCATAGTTGTACAGTTCGTTGCGTGCGGACTTTCATATCGAATGTGTGGGTGGTATTTGACTGGAGATAATTGCTAAGTTTAGTATTGCTGTTTGCAATTGATCTAATTTTCAAAGTGTTCCTGAAAACAGCAAAAAGCAAGGAATTTGGATGCTTTATTGCTTGTCTGCTTTTTGTGTTTGAACTGCTTTTTTTAATGAAATCAAGCAAAAAAGATGCTGAATGCTGGATTTCTTGCCTCCATTATACTGGACTTACAAACAAGCATTCGTGCTCCCTTAAATCGCCTTCCTCAATGATGGAATGCTAAAAATAGGGAGGTTCATATTTTAACAATGTCAGTTGTCTTTGTGTCTGGAAAATCGCAGTAGAAACCCGAGGGTAACGTGTTGGTCGAAGCGATGTGTTACCGTACGGTAAGCCTCAGCCTCAATCCAGGCTGTGGTCAATTACTTTATTGGTCAATTGTAACTATGAGCTTTGATAATTGTTCCACCTTTGAGGACATTCGAATGGATATCCCGAAATAAAAATCAGCACTGACAAACTTTCTCTTTCCACTAAAACGCTTCTCCATTTTTTGGCGTGAGAGCAGCTAAAAGTACTGAGTAGATATGTCTAACAAATTTTCGCTCGAGATCAAGATCCCGAACGTGATCTCCTTCGTCGACGAGATGGAGCAATTTTCCACCCACGTGGTTCATGAAAATCTGGACTGGTACGCAGGGGCCAAGGCACTAAAGCCAAACAAAAGCAGTATCGTCGTCGACGACAAGGTCTACCTTTCCTGCTTTGTTTACTGTAAGTCATGAATTCATAGCATGTTTTGCCC
>JAQIWU010000506.1:0-25407 GCA_034696445.1 Isotomiella minor
GTAATAAGACCTATATGAAATTCGTATTATTTTCTATCACACAAGTAGTTCCAGTAAAGTGACATAACAAATTGTTCTCTGTGAGACGATAACTTAGTGGAAGTTATATGCGTTTCATATCATGATACATTTTTTTTCCTTTGCATACCTTGAAGCAATAAAAAAAGTAAAATGAAGAATCATACTTGAGTAAAAAATAAAAATGTTACAAAGTATTTCAGTGTTAAAAAATAAAAGAATTGAAATTATTGAACCTACAATTCAAAGTTCTCGACTTGGAGAGCAGAAACGATTTGATTTTGTGTGCATGAATGACAATGCAAAAAAAAATGTTAGGATATGGACTAACAAATGTACTTAGGTAGGTAATAAAATAGCGTCAGGTTTTCACTGTGATTAATTAATTCTCCTTAAGAAATGTTTAGGTGGCACATGTACAGATTGGAAAGTGTGTACTGATTACATGATGTGTAAAAAACATTACATAAAAGAAGATAATGATAACTTCATTAAATGAGAGGACCTGCCTAAGTTAGATCATAAGTACTGAAGGTGGAAGAAGTTATTTTTGTCCAGAACAACGACAAAATAAAACCCGAAGAGCAAAAAATTGAACTTAACAGGGGGACAGGGGCAAGGTGATAACGTTTGTAAATAATACTTCATATGGGTCAATTGAACTAAGGTCCATCTTATACAAACTTGATATCCATTGTCTTCGAAAAGCATTACCGATATTCTGCAAATTCATACTCGTGTTCAAGTTACAAGGTACTTATGTCCTCTTCATTATTGTGGGTCTGACTGTTGGATTGGGTTTCTGCGTTTGGTTGTGGATGTACGGTTTGGACTTTCTCCTCCATAGTCTCAAAATTGTGTAACAAAGTATAGTACTACTTATTTGTTTCGTGAGAACAAAGGAATTAATTATCAGACACTACACCTTCCCCACAAGTCAGTGGCATCTATCTATCTATTTCATCAGTTATCAATATGAATATTAATCTGATAAGGAGGTAAAACGTCAAGAATAATAATGTGTCATCCACATATGACTTTAAGCCTAAGGATAGAGTTAGTTATTGTAATTGTGATAGACTGTGAAAGTTGCTTGATGAGAAGGATTCACAAGATGTGATTTTTTTGAATTATGTAAAGTTGAATCATGGATAAGCTAAATTGTTGTAAACTCCGAGTGGCCACCCACCGCTGACACTGGATTTGGTCCCAAGTCCACTTGGACCCCTACCGCTTATTGAAATCAAAGAGGCAGGGATTCCTTTGCATATGACGACTTTGAGTAATCAAGATACAGTTTAAGGTCAAAGGTAACTTAGAGTAGGACACTTCTAGGCCTAGAACAAACCTACAGACTAAATGTAATAATCCAAGGCAAGGAGCAAATCGTGAACTGACACTAAATGACAAGAAACATCGGTGTAAAAGGTTAAACACGGGAAGAAGTACAATATCATATAGTGCTCTTGTTGGTGACGATGGTGGCTTCGTCGTCTTCTACATACAGTTTTTGGCCAAAGATGGTCCGCCATTTTACACATATTTTTTTATGAATTACTCCTTTTCATCCCCATAATGTGTCCATTTGCTTTTTTTGTATAGAGTAACACATCGTAATTAGGTAATCTGACGAAAGAAATGTATAAAGTAATTTAATTTGCTCAGCGAGAGACTGCAAGATTTTTTTGTCGGAGGTGTGGTGATGTATAGTCAATAGTTCACCGGAGCAGGACCATTTTTGTAGTCATCAATTGTGCCCGAGGTGCATATTATTAATTTTATAGAAGTAATTTTCATCACGTAAATCACAGATAAACTCACGATTTATCCTTCTCCTTTCCATTAATAGGATTGGGCACTCCTATAGTCAGAAAAAAGAAAGTTGTCTTCAGTTACCCCGTTGGTCCAATTACAGTTTTCAATATGAATATTACAATGTACAAACTTCTTGCGTCACATTTTACTATCCAATTTTTTTGTAGTGCTTTTGTAGAAACTGCTCAAAAATTGGATGGTAAAAGTGTGGTGACGATGCTTACAAGACATCGAGGGACACTAAGACTTCAACCAAATACACACATCCAGAGCAGACACACATTCATATTACAACGTAGATTCTATAAACGGGAGGAAAGCATCGTTCAATTCATGTCTCCAACAAGAGTTCATCTCTACTCAAAAAATCAACATTTTCTTAGACAGTGCAAGCTGGAGAAAGCGTCAATGTTTGTACAAATATGGGAAAGCTGTGCAGGCTATACAGCAGAGTGCAAGGTAGGGTGACAAGTGAAAGCCAAGGTAGCATGCTTACAAAACGGTTCAACCGGTTGCATGCATTCTTCAGTTTAAACATAGTCATTCATATGAGCGAGCATTCGCAGTAAGGATGAAAGAGAAAGTTTTATTTTACGACACAAACAAGAGCAAGACCGATGAGACAAACAAATAAAGAACAGTGAGAGTGAAAGTATAAAAAGAGAAGAAAGAATACCTTCGCTGGCAACGAAAGAAATATTTTTAAGGAAAGATAATTTATTGCTGTTTGGCGGAAGGTGGAGCGTTGTTCTGTCCCCCTTGCCGATCTGGTTGAGCTCGATTCCACGCCTTTTTCATAGCTAGGCATTCCCAATAAATGAACTCGGTCATATCTCAAACAAACATCACTTTTATGGATATCAAACTAAAACTATGTCTCCTAAAGTAAGTGGAGTCAAAGGCAGCAGAGAAGGTGTGAGTTGGAACTATTTTGGCTTAAAATATCATGTTCATTGTTAAGAGTTAGTCTTGATAAAATTCAAAAGGAAACACTCATTCAAAATCATTCATTCACTCATACAAAATATTGTATCTTTTTTGGCATCCTCTGTATTCATCATCATTCACTCTTCAAATTACTTGTTCTTGTCGAAATTGATTATGTTGATTGTACGAAACCTTTTCTAGACATGAAAGAGACGCGACACTTACCCATTTTGGGCGTAGATAAGATATCCTTGCCACCGGGATTATTTTGTTTCATTGCATTGACACGTCTGGTCCCAACGGGGACACCACCTGTGGGCCCCACTGGGACACCTCCTCCTCCCCCTCCTCCTCCCGGAGCAGGATGATGTGGTGGTCTAAGGGTCTCCACAGGAATCACACGTCTGCGCTTCTTCGGTAACTTTGCGCGCGCCTGTTACACATCATAAATTATGTCAGGTCAAGGCGTTAAGGTCGCGACGCAGTACTTACCTGAGTATGGGAGTAGTACATGGCGAAATTGGAAACAATTACAGGAACAGGAAGAGCAATAGTGAGCACTGTGGATAAACATAATGTATTATTGAACAGCATCTGAACAAAGAGCATAACATTTCATACGTACCACCAGCCAAAGCGCACAAAGCTCCGACCAGCATCCCAACTGAAATACGCATACAAATCTAATTAGTCTACTGAATAGGGACATTGGAGAGCATACCGTAAGTCTTCGGGGTCATATCCCCGTAGCCCACGGTGGTCATTGTAACTAGGGCCCACCAGAGACCCAAAGGAATGCTATTGAAGTCATTCTGAGGATTGGCCTGAAGACGTTCTGCGTAGTAAACTAAACTTGCAAATATTACGATGCCCAGCACCAAGAAGAAAAATAGAAGGGTCAACTCCTTCGTCGAAGCTCTAAATGTCTGTAGAGACACAAAAAGAAACCAACGTTAGCCTTTGACAAAGAGCATCAGAGAGAGTGAGATTTTACCTGCATGAGTATCTTGAGACCGGATGAATGTCTTGTGAGCTTAAAGAGTCTCATGATCCTAATTATGGAGAAGAACTCGAGGATATCAGCATTTTCTAAGTGGGAAGCGAACTTTTGAAGGATGAGATCAATGTAGAAGGAGAGGGTGGCGATGTAGTCGATAATATTCACGGAGGCTCTGATAAATTGCCACTTGTTTGGAGCACTTACGAAACGGACCAATATCTCAAAAGTGAACCACGCATTACACACACACTCAATGTAGAAAAAGGCTTCATGTGCATTTGTTCCTTTCTTATCCAGCGTCCACGCTGTTCGATTATACGCTGTATTTACAGTTATATTTCTGATAACGGGCACCCTCATGTCAGGATGCGTCTTCAGGCAAAATGATAATATTGATACGCAGATGAAGAACACACTCACGATCCCTATGATCTATAGGTACAGAAAAATGTCAATTAATCTCTTGATAAATAGCCAAGGCTAAAAAGAACGAACTTTGGCAGAATTAGAAGAGTAAGGCTCATCGAACAATGACCACATTTTAGGCTTGACTCTTTGCCACCACGACAAATTCCCGGACATATAATCATCTTCAAACCCAAACTTTCTGGCTAATTCTTCGTCAGAAGGCTTGTCAGTGTCTAAGTCTAGTCTGTCCAGGACTGCTAGAGTCTCCTGAGTATCTCGATGCTGGATCATAAAAAAAACACTCATTACTTTCAGGAAACATTCATTTTTATAGTACAGTGGTAATGTACCTGTGTGTAGGTCATCCAACAACAAGGCTCGACTTGATTAGAGTCCAAACCCCAAAACTCCAACTCTTCTTCAAAGAGAGGTCCACAAACATCTGTGGGGTAATGAAGTTTGCCCGTTCGGTAGTAGTTTAAAACCTACAAAAAGCGATCATGAGAATTAAGTTTATTTTTAAGCACTCTAAGTCAACATTTCATCGCCGACATTAAAAGGCTGTTATTGCCTTCATTTCGTTTGACTTTTGACTTTAACTGTTCCGAACCGAAGGATGAAAAGCTTTTTCTAAAAGCTATAAAGAGGGAGTAACGAAGGAAAGTTAGCAAAGGGAGGTTAGACTGGTCTATGAAGCTTGTTTGTCCCTGCCATGTCAGGAAAATAAACAACCCTCTTGTCTTACCAAACAAACTCAAGATTCGTCATCTTTGAACATAAATCTCAATCTACCCTCCTTTTTCAGAAGAAAGGTTGTCCACCTTTCCCTATTTACTACATGCTAGCCACTGTTGCTGCTGTCTCATTCGATTCGAAAATGTACTCGTAATACACATTTTGAAGGTTTTCCTTCATACAAATAAAGAACCAAACTAATTGAAGAATGTAAGTACAAAGTTTATGAGTCAACCAAAGCGTCCTAGCACAAGCAAAGATATTTTCGAAACTACAAAAACTGTAGAAGAATGTGGTAAAATATTTTACGTCTTTGGGCATTATTCCAATTATCAATATAAACCTCCCAGAAGTACAGGAGAAAAAATAATTTGTCACCTGCGCAAAAACCCCTGGATGTCGATCGAAAAAGTATTCATTTAAGATGGGGTCGTAATTGGCCAGGGCTTCTGTTAAACGGGAAAGCCGTGTTGCTGGAATTTTCTTAAGGGTAGCTTTGTACGTTTCATGGCGAATGCCCCCTACATTGAGCACCACCCGGTTCTCCGCGTCCATGTTGACATTCATCTTGCCAAGCTGATAATGTTCCGGAAGCCTCTACCTGCAAAAACAAATAACTATGTTCAGTACATTGCTTAATTATCGACTACACGACAGCTCATCATCACACAATAAATGAAAGTTATAGCATTCAAATCGGCATTGGGCAACTTTATATTTGTCTCGTCTGTCAGCCTTTTGGAAATTATTTGACAGCAACAGTAGAAAAGTGCCTAAAACCTCATTCTTCCTTATGTATTAATCATTCTGTAAATTGTATGCAAGAATGTAAAAAAAGGCGTCCATCTCCCTTTGATTATGATTACGGTTGTTGCTTGTTAAACCTTTTTTGACGCTCCCTCCCCACTTATACAATTCGAGGCATTTATCATTCTCATGACAAAAGGCTGCATGAAACTGAATGCCCATACCACCACTCCCAGTCACAAGCGTCCTCCAGTCATACCCCATTTATTTTGCAAGAGCAGAGAATTTTACTTCACCACTTTGGAGAAAGTGACAAATTTTCTTTGCTCCTGCCATGCATGTAGGTTCATGTTAAAATTTCGGAATACACCAATTTACAAACCACACAGTACATAGTAGTGTGGATACGTATTGTATCTCATTCTCAAAATGATACGTCTCGTCTCAACATTACTCATCGTGTTGTAACACATGTACTATACTACAGAAAAAAAAGGATTTTTAGGTCACAGAGTAGTCAATTGTGTCAGTACGCTGTCTGTCTATTGTGAATGTTCATGAGGCCTCCTCGGAATCGGAATAGGAATCGGGTACTTATTAGCATCGCTCGTCGCTTTCACCTTCACTTTCCCCAATCCATTCTCTTTTTCCAGAAACACAATTTTTCCTTTCGTGCCTTAGGTGTGTAACGTAATGTAACGTAACCGGATATTCCGTCAGTTGCTTTTATTATAAATGTTCTAGAGATCCTTTTGGCCGTTTTTCGATGGTGGCATATGTTCCGCAGTGGGGTAACCTAACCAGCCAACAAAGGGATTCATAATACGCAGACATTTTATGTGTGTCATGTTGAGATGTTGCTTTCGTAATTCATACAAACCATTCGAAAAGGCAGAGTAGTGGCATTAACGTGGTTTAGGAAAGTACACAATATAGATAAGTAACTTTTTTATTTGAACATTAAAAGATCTTCCATTCTCGACCAAATTAAAAGCTCAATAATAGATGTAGATGATGATAATTGATTATTAAAGACGGTAGAGAACATGTAGCTCCAAATCCTGAAAGTCGCTTGATTGAGTTATAAAGGCCGTAATTAGGGAAAGTGAGGACACTGACTGGTTAGTGGTTGTCTCACAAAGTGGTACTTTAACACTCATAAAAACGCGTGTAATCAAAAATGAAAACAAAGCTACGTGGACAATCAATATCATCAATGTGGTCATTCGTGGGCACTGGCTATAAATAGGCCCGGTGGTACTTTCTTTTTTGGAAATGAACATTCTCAATTCAGCCATTTCTTGAAATTAAGCCTGGATTAAAAGTATTAACAATATGTCGTGTGTTCCACATACAGGGTATAGTGGCCAGAAGGACGTGTGGATATAATTTAAGCTGTCCAAATACCATGAAAAACAGGACGGGCGGGTAGGGGACAAAAGTTTGATACAACAATAATGTAATTTGGATACTTTGAGGCCTGCACTATTTGAATGTGTAGAATAAACCCTTTACTTATGCAAGAACTTCACATTTTTGTTGTTGTGAATATGTTACGATGAGCGCAAATTATCTGTAATTGTGTCGCATTGTAAGGACAAACTACATACGTTGGTCTACTTGCTGCTTTCTCCTACTTTCTCTTTTTTTTCTAGAGCATTGTGTTGTTCGTCTTTTTTCGTTGTGCATGCATAGGTAAAGCGCAAGGTAAGCGGAACAAATTGGGAATTCACAAACCAAAGAAGCTTTTTCTCTCTTGGATTCTATTCTATTCTATTCTTTTTCTCTTCTGCATTAAGCAGATCGAATCCTATTCAAAATCGGATTTGTGCCACTCACACACACTGCCTTTTTTCGTATACACTTTCAATTTATTTCTTGGCTTAAGAATAAAGAATAGGACAAAGTATCATGATCACGTCCGTAAGATTACTTTTTTCTCTATTTTCTGTGACATTTTAGGAAATATTTTTACATACACAGCACTTTATAAAGGGCACTGAAGATTGGAGGAGAAAGTTGGTTGGATCTTCTAGATATGTTTACAGCAAAACAGGAAATGATGTTCAACAATGTAGTTACGAACAATAAAAAAAGATTCTGTAACTCTTTTCAAAATGCCCATTGACAGTACGCGTCACACCGATAAATTGGAATAAATAATAATAACAACCGGAACATCCGCTCGCCACGCTAGCTGCTAATGCTAACAGGATTGTGAAAGGAGCTTCTGTTTGCATTTAAAATCTCTTGCCGTACGTATCAACTGTAGGTTCTGCTATTATGTCCTTCCGAGGTGGTTAAGTAGTTAATCAATGGCGATGGAGCAAGTGAAAGTATACGAACGAAGACTGAAATACAGACAGACCCCTGGGGTTACCCACGACGGCACTTCTTTTATACAGGGTATTGACAAAGAACCACTTCAGACAACGCCGTTTATACCAGCCAACCAAAAAGGAGAAATTTCAAAATTCATTCCGTCTCCTTTCCATTATATATGACAGTAAACAGATTTCTGCATTCTGTATGAATTGTTATAACAGAGAAACTCCAGACATTCGTAGAAGAACTAATGCTCTCTCGACTTCTACTACCTAAATACATAGGCATACTACATTTGCTGACCAAGGAGGCAATTGAAAAGTCTATACAAAATATGGGGCATAAGTTCAAGTTGTTCCTAAATGGCAATTATCCTGGCGTCAGCACAGCACAATGGATACAAGATTGATTGCTCCTATTATTTCTGTCAATTCTCTTTCACTCCTTCCTTCCCTCATTTTAGCACGTTATTTAGCACTTTCTCCCACACTTTTCAACTCTTACCATCAATTATTCCATAGATTGGATCAGTAAACTGGCAGTAATTACTACCGAAAGAGTATAATAAAATATATTACAGTGGGCATTCCTACACGCCAAATTGGAATTTCCAACTCTTTTGATGCAGTTGGCTGGCATGTCGAACGCAAATAGTTTCAAGTAGAAACTTTCTCCAGTCAAAATAGGATTCCTTACCTACTTTACTTTCTTGGGAATAGAATGTATTCATTACCACCAGCATTTTTACCACCTTCGAGGATGATGACTACTTGACCAAGCCATAGTCTCCTCGTCCAATTAACCAAACTACTATCGCTCATTCTTCATTCAATCAGACCGCGAAATGTCATCATCATTCTTTCACCAACTGACTCTTTCATTGAGTTATATCTGTGCCAAGCAATTACTGTGCCTTTTCATGTTTCAAGATCTTTTTCTTTTAATACAGACTCATAAAATAAGGAAAATCAAAAAGTCGATGGTGAGTTAATGAAAAGCATGTGCAGGAATCCGAGTTTTCTTTTTGAAGATGTTGCTCATCATTTTATGATTAGGATGCGTTTCACCGAAAAAGATTTTAGAAAGAAGGCCCATGTTGTTGGCGTTGGTAGAACATAGTTGCTCTCGTTTTGGTTTTACTATAGGACCAAATATAATGTGTGACATATGCGGCAAAATAATATGACAGAGAGATTTAAGGCCGTCAGACAAGAGAAAGCGTGCAGAGGAAATGACGTGTTACATATAGATAGCGTGTGTGTGTGATACCAATGCTCTTAACACAAAATGGCTCTAGAATGCAAATCCTACATGATTTTCAAGTCCATATTATTAAGTGATCCGCTTAATAGGCCTTACACAAATGCAACAACTTTTGAACTGTATACCACGCATATACATAAAAAATACCGGGCTAAATGTGAATGATCGTATGGATGCTTTTTTATTTGCTTGCTAAAGAAGAGAGTTTGACTTTATTCTTTCTCGTTAGTCAATCCAATCTTAGTACGGTTCACTGGTCCTTCAGTAAAAGTCACACTCACTCTCCCACACACTTTCCTTTCTCTCTCTCCTTTACCGTGTTGCTAGCAATGTTTGTGTCTTTCAACAATTCTCTCTACTCCAGTCTCAAAGTCTAGTCTAGTGTGATGTTTGTGTGTGAAGTACACAGAAGTTTGCACTTTTTTTTCTTTTTTTTTACATCTGCTTTAATCTTCTTAGTATAGGATGAAACAGCAAAAGAGAAAAAGAAAGGTGTTAAGACTGTACACTCTTTCTCATCCTATGGACATGGAGTCCTTTATGGCCTCTTTCTCTTTTTCATGTGACACCCTTTCTCTTGCTCTCTCTCTCTCTCTTTTACAATCCAGTTTTAACTTTTGTTTCATTAAATGTCACGCCTGGTCTCTGTAAGTTTGGAGGAACCGATGAAGAGAAGAAGAAGAAAGGAGGAGTACATGATTTTTTTGCTTAAATGTCTTTTCTGCATAATTTATAACTCGGCTCTGTGAGCAAAGTTAAACAGTTATAAGGCTGCCTGGCTTGGTTATGATTGTCGGAATGGAACTCTGCCATGAAGCAGCAGGCGGACACGGTTCCTGCAATCTTTTATACCAAATTAATAACCGAATAACAGAGTGCAAATGTGGGTAATCTCTGCATCTGCTCAACCCTGAGAACCTCTTCGAATTGAGTAGAGTGAGTGAGGAAATGAATATTAAGTAAGAACATTTGGCATCATTTCCTTGAAGGAGTTGTCTGATGGTATTAAGAGCATATATAATGTCGGTCAATTCAGTTCGGTATAACCAATCCCAAAGTTTCAATCATCAACACGTTTTACTCTACATCGAATCTACCACCCGTATGCTTTCTCCGCCTTTTGTCAATTCTTCATCACCCTCCAAAAAAAACTAACTTTAATGCATTTCGCCTTCTGCTGACATCACACTAGGTACTATCATTCAGAGCTTAGGAAAGTTAGATAAAAAGGCGAGACGGTGGGGATTCTTGTCTCTTTCTCTCCTGCCTGCCATTGACCAAATAATAAATGGCAAATTCGTCTCTTCCTTTGAAGAGTATTGACAAAATGTCTAACTTTCTCCAATGCCTTTTCCCTCCTCAAAAAGAGGGAAGAAAGCACGACTCGAGCAAGTATTTACGGTATGGTTAAAAGGATACTCATCGACTGATGGAACTGGAGAACTACATGCTGCTCAGCTACAACACAACCATGGGTCATTGATAGTATGATTGATGGACTATGCCACCAACAGAGCATGGCATGGCTATACGGGCTGAGGACGAACAATCTGGGTCTTCTGAGCTATATTCTACTTCTTACGAGGTACTAAAATAAAATACGAGATTGAGGACAGGAAAAGCAAGTGTTGTGTTAACATCCTTTTTAACCATACACACGCTATCATGCTCATGTCCAATCTTTCCTCTGAATAACCTCTTTTACCTACGAAAACGCACTCCGATGGCAATTGTCTTTTCTACACTAATGGATGAAGTAATTGCTTGATTACCTTCCATTTTCTCACTACCACCATACCACTACCCAATGAAGGATAATTTCTGCTAGTTGTCTTACAGTTGTTAACGGTACGGTGAAAGGCGGATAGTAAACGTGTCTATTGTTTACCGTTTTGGTGAGTAGTCAGTGTGGTGTAATGAATTTTAGGCTTGTCTGTCATTATATACCTAGCATGTCTACAAATATTTGTAGAAGATTATGTTTCCCTTTTCTTGGTAAATAATGTTCCACTTTCTCCGCTTTCACCACCAGTTGCATACTAAACGTTAAGCTAACCACAGGTAAGGACGGTCGTTACTTTGTACCATCCTTGGTCAAATCCGTCACTCTTTGTTTCAATACCATCAATAAATAACTATGAACATTATTGTTACCTTATCTATGCAGCAGCTATAGCATGCAGTAGAGGGGGCGACTTTCACTTTACATTTTCCTTTGTCAAAGCAAACCACACTCAACACTATTATCACATATTGAACTCCATAACTAGTAACTTCAGTGTAGACAAGAGAAAACTACAACACTCAAAATAGCACCAAAACTATAGGCTCACATAATTTAGGGAAAAGATAAAAGTGTTTGTATTTGTCACCACTGTTAATTATGGGATTATGATGGGGGGTGGATTGATGGTTACATATGGACACATCGAGAGGAAAGTAGGAGAAAGTCCATCCTCGTAGTTTTCCCACCGCAAACCAAGCACGGATTAGGTCAAGTAGTTCCCATATTAAATATTCACAAGGTGTCCCCTTGTCGTGCGGTAAAAAATGGGAAAGTAAGTAGGCAGCAATAATGAGAAAGCAGAGAAAAGTTACTCTTGGTCATGTTGATGATGATGATGTTTCTTCCTTTGTTAACCTGTAGATTATATGTGGATGTACGGCTGATGATGGGAGAAGGATACGGATATGTGGATGGATCCGTATCCCCACCAAGCCACAAAACGTCAAATTGACTGGACACTACTGGACTGGAATTAGTTTTTTAGGGGAGGAAGCCGTGGTGGGTAAAAGTGTGTGTCTTTATCGACAATAGTAGTGACTGCTCTGAACTCAAGTAGCGGATAGATCCCGATCACCCATCATCAACTAAATAGAGTTAAGTTTGTCTGCGAGAGGCAGGCAGAAAGAGAGAGTCAGAGGATGAAGGAAAGTGTAAGCAGAACTTGAATTAGATCTCCAGTAGTGGTGGTGCTAATGCAATGCAATGCATATCCTCTCTGCTAAAAGCACTGACTTGATGGTATCTATCCGCCTCTCTGCTTTTACTCAAACTAAAACTTGGTTTTTAGTCCATGGCTTAAAGCAAAGCATTCCGCGAGTAGCAGAGAGAAAGGGAGAGAGAGAGTAGAACTATTCCTTTTACTTTTATGTGTCGTGTCTTCTCTATTTCACTACTTCCACATCCACACATTCCACCGTTTAATGGCCAGAAGTATGCATTGTAGAAGAGAGAGCAGGAGGGAGAAAGTAGTAGTGGTGGTGGTGGTGGTGGTGGTGGAAGTTGGTTGGTAGAGTCGGAATGGAATGGAGAGAGTCTGTTCTGTCTCGGGGTCGGTGAGAATCGATTCACTCACTGCAGGTGAAATAGAACCACATTCAACACTCACACAGTCAGTAGTCGACGACGACGACGACATGAAGGAAGAAAGAAAGAAAGAAAGAAAGAGTGAGGAAGCTATATTATGCGCCGCACTTGCACCGCTTTATATTATGAACGGAGAAAGAGGCTACACCACCACTGGGTTATAAGGCAGGCACGCGCTTTAACAGAAATCAACACATACACTTACACTTCTACAATCCTGGTTACACACACACACACACAGGCAACATCCGTGTAGTAATATACGCAAAACACGGAGGAGATATGTATGTGTTGGTTGGTGGTGTGGGCACTTTCTTTCTTTCTTTCTCTGTGTCATTCCATTTCCATTCCTAAAAATTCAGCCACTGAAAATGCTTTCACTTTTCCTTCCTTCTTCCCTTGCTTTCATGTGCTTGTATCGGGTGGGCGATTATGCAGTCCGGTCTAAAAGTCTAGCCTAGCGTATGGTATTCCTTCTTTCGTTCTATTATTATGTCATTGATGTGTTCCTTATGGATGTGTGGGTAAAAAAGGCAAGTTAAGGACATAATTGGCTTTGTTTCAACTTACCCCAAGCTGGGATTTTATTGTCGTCCAATTGAGTAATGTAAGTCATAAACCGATGTCTAGCAAATATTAAAGCTACATTAATAATAATCACCGTCCATTAAACCAGACTGAAGAGTCACAAACGAAGGCTAATTCAATTCGGCAAAGCTACGAACTATGAATGAATTATAAACTCATTTCAAAAATCTTTTGAACCATAAAGCCATATGGACACTACTGTCCAACCACACAGGCACCTGAAATGAAGGTAACTTAGTTTAAATTTTGATGATTTATTGGTAGGAGAAGTCAGGCATTTACTTACCGTCATGAGGGAATGATTGTCAGGGTACATTCGGACCCTAGAACAAAATGCAAAATTAGTCAGATAGTCAAAAACGTGTCATCACTGAACTCACTCAGTCGTTTTCCTGTATGTCTTTAAAGCTCGATAAAAGCTGTATCCTTGTGACATCGGGACCCGCAAGTCTTCGGTCCCAAGAAGCATCAACGTAGGGGCTTTCACATTGTGTACTCTTGAAATTGGGGATGCCTTGAAAAGTGTTTCGGCTTCTTCGACAGATTGTAGTCCCGGCAGAAACCCCCTCTCCAATGGTATTCCCCCTTGTCCGCAAACCCTATTTAGAGACAAATTGCATTACAAAAACTGTACAGATAACATCATAGCATAATTACAATAAGTATTAAGAAGAAGCTCTCACCAGTCTGGGATGTCAGTTATACCCAACATCACATTGAAGTCGCATACTGGGTTTAAAGCGACTGCTGCATGATATGCGTCCTACACAACCAATTATTACACATTTTATATCAATTATTTTCTGCATTTGAAGTAAATGTCAATTTATCTATTAAATATATGTACCGGAAATTGAGAAATCAAATGGCACGTAAGAAATCCACCATGAGACCCGCCATAAACTCCAACTCTCGTGGGGTCTATACATGTGAATTTTTTCATAGACTCTTTAACAATGTTTTGACAATCTTCAACGTCCAAGCTTCCAACTTTTCCCACCAAATCATCAGTTTCATCACGTTTGTTTGCGCCGGTTGAACCAATGTAGTTGATTTGGACGAAACAAAATCCTAAAAGTAATACAAATGGTAGTTGCTCGAAAAGCAGTACTTTTACATTAAGGAAACTTGCTCTGTACCCAATCGAAGAAAATATGCTCCACAACTTGTGAACCGATCCACAAAATGTGAATTGGGTCCGCCATGTGTCCAAACAATAAACGGCAATGGCGAATTTGTGTCGGGACTGACAAAAAATGAAGGAATGGACGCCTTGCCGAAAATCTTGGAAGTTGTGAGTTTCACGCTTGAATCAGAAACTACAGATTTCGGTTCCATAATTTCCACTCGTCTGTTGTTTCCTGCAATTTCCAATAACTCTACATGTGGCGCAATGGTTATTGAGCTCTTTGCCAAAAGCAAATAATTGTTTCCCATCCATAGCACACCATCCACTCCAGGGGAAATGGAAGACAGCATCTTCGATTCGATTCCGTCTACGTACAATCAAAAAAATAAGGATTTTCTCAAAAGTGTATGATTTGTTCCATTACCGTTATTATTGAGCGTTTGTGAAACCAGGGATGAAATTCCATCAATTGTTGCAATTACAAAAAATTGTTTCCCGTCGTTGCTCCAACATTGACGTGGAAAATCGTCATATATAATAATGTTTGGATAGGTTGGCTCGGACAAGCATTTTGGTTGGGCGTTCTGTAACACAGTAGAGGATACGAATTTGTATTTACAGAGCTGCATATTTCATCTTATCGCTGCGTACCTCATCATCAAGTTTTAGGCCGAAAACACTTCTTGCCCGGTTATGTGGGATGTCAAGAGCCCTTTCTTGCCAGATGACAAACTTCCCGTCCGGTCGCACACGTGGACATAGGGCAGCCTTACTTTCACCGCTAAGATATTCTATGAAACAAGACATAATAGTTTGTAGTATGTTTCGACAGAGTTGCATAAATGATTTCTTACTCAAATCGGTGCCATCTACATTTACTTTAAAAATTCTGCACTCTCGATTGGTACAAAAAATAAGTCCGAGTTTCCAATCAGGATTAATCTTGTACGATGATCCAATAATAGAATTTGCATCAACCCACTGAATATTTGAAGGGAACTGATCCTTTCCCAAGTCGATTATTGTAAAGTCATTTTTTTCAACGTCCACAATGACAACAACTGAAGAGTACATGTTCGGGAGTTGTTCTCCCCATGTCTGCTTAAATGCATATTCTTCCCCCTGACACAACAAATAACAAAATGTAGCCTTCCTTAGAATTTTGATAAATGGAAGTACAAAGGCATACCCTGGAATGAGGTTCACTTGATGGGGACGCATTGTCAGCTTTATTCCCATTATCGTCATCCTTCTTCTTTGCGTTCCCCGAAAAGAATGGCTTAAGCTTCGGAGTTTTCCTTTCTGCCAAGTATGCCAACTTGTCCCCTGAAGGACTCCACACCAAGGCCGCACCAAATTGAGCTACATACACAGAAATCAGACACAGTGTCACTGTCACTTCTGTCAGACAAGCTTTAATAGTAAACCTAACCATACCGTGAGTATACACATTCTTGTGCTTATCGAGTTCCCCAAGATCATACGATTTCTCCAGCGTCTGCTCATTCCAGATTTGCAGAAATTGTTGCTTATCTTCACCCGGAGACGATGATCCTCCTTTCCCTGCCTTTTCTACCAGCATGGCTTTCTTTCGCCCATCCTTCGTATAACAAATCCCTTTCCTACAAGAAAAACAAAAATTCAACGACAATGACAGAAATTTTATCGTGTTCTTTATACCCTTCGATGCGAGTCGGCAAAGTTTCCGTCATGACCAATTGTTCACGCCGGATCAATCCTGTCTCCTTCCCTTCATCTCGAAGAGACGTCTTTAGGACGGAAAAATGTCTCTGGACGGAAACCCCTTCCTTCATTGCGGCATCGTTGACATTCCAAGTTGTCAGGATGTTGATGAAATTGTCATCCTCTGTAAAGTGTCCACCGGCAAGAGTTGGAATCTTGGCCACTTCAACCCATGTATTCACCACCTTCTCCACCTCCTCCGCCGGGAGGTCGGAAATCAGGGACTTGTCCATCTTTTCGAAATCCAATTTAATTTGACAATTTTTCCAGAAGGCCGACAGGGAGAGGATTGTCAGCCTGCAAAACTCGTGAGGTTTGTGTTTGAACGGAGAAAGCTGCTCAACGATGTCGGGGTAATGCAAGAAACGAACAAAGTTACTAGCTGAAAGTTGGTGAAACCCAACTTATTTTATTCTGATGCTAATTACTATAACTTGATAGGGTTCAGTTCAGTGTAAAAATACATATTATTTTACAACTATATTTGTGTTATGTATAAATAGTATACAATCAATCAGTACTGGATACGTACTGAATGAGTACGTAACAAACGAATCAATCAAACAGCAAGAATAAGAACGAGTTAATATTTGTAGTAGGTCAATATCATAGTTAGGACTTTTGTGCGTGTACTAATTTTACGATCACAACATGACGACTCCTTCTCCTGCAAACGATTCTTAAACGCCAGGCATAATGTGTGCAATACTGTCCAATATTCGATTAAGTTGTGCTTGCGGTATGCAGCCCCTGAGTTGTGGAATTTGTTGAGTCAGACATAAAAGGGGTGCCAATGCACATAGCTATACACAAATAGAAATTGTCATGTTTGTTCAATTCAATACATTTTAACAAAAGTAATGTTTTCTTACCAATGAGTCCATAAGAACAGAGAGACTTCCTGCGACAGGTTGACCCTGTGATAAGTAAGAAAAATGTGACTACAGAGCTATTTATGGATTTTTCACTCAAAACAACCTACCTCCATGTCCATTAACCTTTCCCCAATAGTGCTTAATGACTCTCCGAGTAAAGATAAGTGTGCTGCAATATCTAAGGGGGCGGTGCCAGTAACACGGTACATTTCGTCCCTGATGGATGGAAGTCTGTAAAGGAAAGTATGCGTAAAGGTATTAGGACTAGAGGAGTTTCTTTGATTTTAAGTACTTGTAATAACGTACCCCATTCTGGCGAAGGCATCAGAAAAGGGAGGTGAAAATGGACTTATTTGTTGACTGCCGTCATTTCTAAACATCCTATCAGCCGGTGAAAGATTAGAGAGTCCATTACTGGTAACAGTTTTCAGAGACATCTTGGCTTTCGGGGATACGGGTTTAGACGTTTTCCAAGCAGTTGACGAATTTGCCTTTCTAGCCTTCATCATAGCGCCGTAATGACCAGTCTTATGAACAACAGGTACGGGTATGAGAGGAGATGATCTAGAGTCAAAATTTTGTAATTCATCAGGAAGGGGATGAATTCTTGGTCTCCCTCGTTTCTTCCCTTTTGCAGTAAGAGGTCGAACCGGAGCCGAGTTTTTAATGTTCAGACTCTTCTTCGTCATTTTATCTGCCTTGTTCTTCCACATCTTCCTCACGGCCGACGTTTCCATTTGCCACATATCACTCAATCGTTTGCCTAGGGTGCCAGCGTCTATGTGTGGATATTTCTTGCTCAGAACCTGCCTCTGCTCTTTCGCCCACAATGTGTACGCAGTCACTCTTGGAGTCTGAAAAAAACAATGCACAATTGTTCAGCGTTTCAAAAGTAAGAAAGAAACATAAAGACAAAAATGCATACCCCTTTCTCCTTTTCTTTCTTCGTTGGACCTGCAGACTTGGTCATCTTCGACGGTTTTCTATAATGTGTCGCAGTACTAGATGATTGTGAGTGTGCAACACCTTTCTTGGGTTTATCAACCGACTTTTCAAGCATGTACGTTGACTGAGCTTGACTCTTGGGCTTCTGATATTTACCAGTCTTCTTTCTCCCATAACCCGACGAGCGTTGTTGATAGCCATTATTAGTCCTATCATCCACATCAGAAGAAAGATAGCCAGATCCATCATCTTCCCTGGCCGACATGTCTTGGAGCACTGGAGGGAGATCATCCACAATTTCCAAATCCCCCTCTCCCATATAAGGCGCTGACGCTCGTGACAAAGCGCTTGGGAAGGATGACTGCCCATACTTCTTTTTCTTTCCTATTTTGTTCTTGGCCGTATACCCCATTCCCACGGCCAAAGTTACCTAAAATGAAAGAATATTAGTCATTATCGACTGCAAAACTCATGATCAGCCTCTACCTTTTTCGCCTTGCGTCCCCTCTTCCCCTTGACCTTTTCCAGTTTAGGCTTTTTATTCTTATCAATTTGGTCAACTGACTCAAAGCCTTCAAGAAAGACATTTTTCTTCCTCACCCGACCAGATCTCGAAATGTTCTCCACGGCAGACTGTCCATTCCCACTCCCACCCGCGGCTACAAATCGAAAATGACATAAAATAAAAATAAAGTGACCACATCTCATGCAAAAAAAATTCATGTACTTCACAACAAAGACAACAAAGATGGAGAAGAAACAACGGCGGAGAAAAAACTTAAGCCGATTGACAACTTTTTGAAGAGAAGAACCTTACCAAAAGTGTCCGGACTTTCTTCCAAGGTCCCTTGATCTCCCTCCATTCCTTCATACAATTATGACGATGTGGACTTGGCGTTTTGCACTTAGATTTTCATGCGAATTTTTCAGACAGAAAGACGCATTTAGTTATCACGTCCTTCTTTCTTTGCCACAATGCAATGCAATGATGACTTACTACTACCTCTGCTACTGCTGCTTGTACTCCTTTTATTTATTCTTTTCTTCTTGCTCTTTATGCCACGGTTCAAACCCATCTGCTTAAACCGAGTTCGGATGGGGTAAAGTGTGAAAGTCTCACTTCAATCTTTAATCTATAAGACTTTCTCTTCTTAATTGACTAAGATAAGATACTATCATTAATTTATCCCTTCTTGACTTGGAGCACTATCACGACGAGCGTGATAAGTGTGATTCCCACCTACCAAGAAAATGTTCCCACAGGTTAGGTTATGTTTGACAAGATTATTTTCATTTTGGCTTACGGTGCCCAAGAACTTGTTGTCCAAGACAAACTTCTTGTTCCCACTTATGCAAACGGGGGTGGTTGCAAGATCGGAGAGGACGATACTGATTTCCGCAGGGGGGATTGCTCGACGTACGCCTTTCCCCAGGAGCCATGCGGAGAATTCTTCCATCTATTTAGAAGCAAGTTTTGTCAGTTCACAAAGCTTTTATCCTTGACATTACCTCTTGACATATTTGAGCAGATATGAGAAAAAGTGCCCCGTCATTTAAGAGATAGTAGGTAACGTAGACTTTCCCTGTCCAATGGATGGGGAGGATGATCTCGTCAAGTTTGACGGCAAAATATGCCACAGTTGCAATACAGTAGATGAAATATGTGGGTCCCATGATTTTGTTGATGCTTCTGCAAAGTTGCTTCAGATGGAAAAATTGGTTCAAGACAGTCTCAAACTTTTTCCGCATAATATCAATGTTGTCCGATGAGTCGGCCTCGTTCTGCTGGTCATTTAGCTTTTGTGTGAAGCAGTTTGTAGCTTCCAAAAGAGACCATGCAATGACCACCAACCCTACGCTGGCGAAAGAGTCGAAGGACTCTACACAATAGATGAAAATTACTTCAGACACGTAGAGGAAGGTTGTGGAGGGGGAGATGGAGGGGCAAGTGAAATTACTGTCGAAGGCCATGGGGGGCATGGCAGAGACGTTGGCAAGGGGGAAAGCTGAGAATAAAGAGATTTTGGCTGATTCTATCCGTTTGGTGATGAGGACGCAGAGAGAGGACTCGAACAGATCGAGGAATTCCATTTCCAATACTAAGGATAAAACACCCATCAATAGTGCTGCAATGCACAGGATCTTTGACCTGTTTGCATAAATTATCTTCCATCGTGACACCTGCGGAGATACACACACACATACCAATTTGGTCAGGAATGATGAATGAATGACATTTCTTAACTTACGGATTTTGAAGGACTCAAGCATTCTTCATGCTGGATTGAATACTGTTGAGCCTCTAAAAGTAAGTTGAGAATTGCCTTCTGTTTGAACCAAAGTAGTGCACAAAAGGTAACGTAATAAGGTAAAAGCGAACATGATTTAAATACTCGGAAATAGTGAAGAACTAAACTATCCCTAGGTTCGGAAAAAACATGTCGGATTTGGGCTAAGGTAGGAAACAAGATTAGAACATGATGAATTCCACAGGCAACCTAGAAAGAAACATTTTGGTAAGAACGTTTGGAACCTATTATGCGCGTAAAACCTACCTTCTGGAAGCCGTTGGTGATAAGTACATATCTTCCATTTTCAATGGTGCCGGTGCACTTGAACCTGAACGGAGTGATTAAGAAGTAGTACCCAAAGTCGAAGTAACTCTTGAGATTTTGTTCCACAGATTGAGATTTGGGAAACGCATTGTTCTCCAATTGATTCCCTCCACTCTCATTCTGCGTATCATAGAATGGAAATGGAAATATCTTATTGATGAAAAGTTTCTTTTGAGAGTGTTTGGAAAACATTGAGAAATTGAAAAGGATAGATATTAGTCTCTGGTCGCTGAGACATAACTAATAAGAACGGTCGAAGCAACGTTGGGTGGGATTCCTTTCGCATATTGCGGAGGAAAATCATTTTTTATTTTTATTGTTCAAGTAATGATGACAGTGACCTCAGACACTTTCATCATTATTGTAGGAGAAAGTAAGGGAAGAGGAACGGGGAATGGAGAAACTTTGTGCGAAGGTTTCTTTTTATGATGTGGACAAAGTGTCAGTCCATAGTGTTTACTTTCCTTGAAGTCCATCCAGCGTAACAAACTCAAATTGAGCCTAGAAAAGCAACTGAAATAACATGGAACAAGCTCAAATGTGACAACATTTCACAATCAACAATGTCCAATAATGAGCCTGTTAAATTGCAGAAATAAACATGACCTAATTCCAAAAGTAATATGTAAGACATACACTTTCGAGGAAAGAAGAGAAAAGTTTTGAATATGCAATGATATGTTTTAAGAAAAAGTACAACTTTTAAGGTGTCATTTTAGATGTCCAAGTTATATCACTCAAGATTTCTAATTTCTTTTGAACTTGACTTTAAAAAACTTGAGTGAGGCTAGACTGGCTTTGGATCATTAGCAGAGCGTGGAAAGACAAATTGCAGATGAAGCTGTTATATAAAGAACGTAGAACACTTACAAAAAGCAACTATTTGTATAGCATTTTAGCACATTCCAACTTTATTAAATTAACCACGGGGCTTAGTATGAAAAAAATGTTTAATTTCTTTTTTTTTCACAAGTCGCTGTGATCTCTCATGTCAGCAACTTACAGCAATGAGCTTTTCAGTTTTAAGTACAAGTCAAACATATATAATATGACGGTAATAAGTGTATTTAAAGCGCAAATTAAAGAAGATAGCGCCAACGCTAATTACAGGTTGAACTTCGCATGAGGGCAGCGTTTTTGAGAGATGAAAATTTGACAAAGAGCCATTATATTGATCAAAAGTAGCCCATCATTACTATAAAACCAAGTCTTATATTTTCATCAACGAATGATACTTAGGATAGTTACGGTTTTAACGGCAACACTACTTAATTTTATCTTATCTAAATATTAGATAGCGATTTGAAACTAACCGTGTTTAATACTTCTTAGGCGAGAGTCCAACACCTTAGCCTTTCATCCCCACTTCTATGCATAACGTATAATCAAGGCGAGACTTATGATGAATGTGCGAAGCAAGTGAAAGTTTGTAGCAAAATGTTTCAAGTGAGACAAAATGAATGGGCATTTAACAGTAGCAGTCAAAGTCAAGTGTAACCTCTTAACCCTTTAACCGGGTGCACATTAGCATTAAACAAGTAACATGAAGATGATTAATGAGCCATCACGTCTATGATGATCCCATACTTTTTGTGAAATGGTACATGTGTAGTAATTAGTGTAGGATACAAAAAAAATCTCTCAACGAAAACAATGACGTGTGTGTCTTCTAATCTAAAGTGCCTTCTCAGAGGCAATCTGATTCTGGCTACTTCTTTTGGCCTTTCCCCTTAGCTCATTGACGAAATAAATAATTACTCACAGGTCAATTGCTCATTAATCCTGTTTACTTCACTTTAATTGAGAAATGCAAAGCGACTTAAAAGGAACCATATGAATGACGCAGCGTAGCTTAATTAAGTAACATAACCATTTATGGACTTTATTGTGGATGAAAATATAAAAGGTGCAAACTACAAGCCATGAAGTTCAAGTTTGCCCCATGAAGTCAATCTTTCAATACAATAATCATAGGTCAGTATCTATACTAGTATCTATCAACTAAAAAGAGGATGCAGATTAGAAACTACATTATTTTTTCTAATGTCTCCATTCCATTTCGTTTATCTCTCCTCGGCCAGCAATCCTGTTTCCTTCTGCACAAAACCACATTTACAATTGTGGCGAAACACTCTTTCTTTCACATGGATCAACACGGCTTTTAATTATGTACCTACGTACTCCTTATGTAAACCTCATCCTATATGAAAAAGGACATTCAACCTTCGAGAACGGTTTATAGCATACAATTGACAATAGATTTTGGAATTGAAATCATGCAAAATGATCCTCAAGAACAAGCTCAAAATGGACATAATCATCATGATTCGCAGTGGGAGCAAGAGAATACCATATGAAGGGCACAAGCAATTAAAATTTCCAAGTCAGGTCCTTACTGCTTATCTGTACGAATCAAATGTTGAATGTCTCCAAACTCATTGGAAATTCAGTAAACTATAAGCAAGCTTTGCTTTAGCAGGAAAGGAATATTCGACTCCTCAATCTCCACAACAAAACAATTGACAATAGCAAGATCAAATCAAAAACCTTTCCTTCCGTAAATGGACATGAACAAAGCTTTCGTCTCCCTTTAGGGAAATCTGCCTCAGACAACAAGGATAACCGAATTCGTTGCCCAAATCCATTCGACGACTCGTTGACTTGTCCTTTGTCAATAAAAAGACATGAATTTGATTTAAACCATAAGCAGCTTTGCTTTGTAAAGATGTCGATAATGAATCCCATTACTTCCTCTTTATTTGCCACGCCACTTCCCTTTTCCATTCCATCCATGACCTCACAAGTTAAATACCGCATGTAATCATCCAGCAGGATATGATGATGACAAATGACGAACAGAATAATTTGGCTTTATTTACTCGTTCGGATTTCATTTAGTGAGCCCTTTCTTGGAAAAAATCAATCCATATTCGAACAAAAGTTGAACTTGAAATGAATGATTCATTGTTGATTTGTTGATTTTGACGTGTAAAATAAAGATAACTTCATTGCAGGTTGCATGCAAACTCTTTGTCATTGTTTGAGACTACAAACAATGACTTGGGGTAGATTGCGACATCATTTCGCTTTCAATATTATCAACATTGCTTCCTGTCCCCAATGGAAGTGGTTCAACAGACAATGCTTGTATAACCTGACCACAAACAACGTGGAATGCTCAGCCAAGGAAAATATCAATATGTCATGTCAGGCAATTGTTTTTATCTCATTTATTATTCCAAGTATGAAAGTAGGAAAGACTGGATAAATATTAAGAAAGCCACAGAAGGACTTTGTTCCAAAGCTCTTGACCGACTTGACTTGTTGGTTATACTTTTTGTATGAAAAGTATTTTTTGGCTTAAAATAATTGTTGTATTAGCTGAAATCAGTTCTAAATTTATCCCATCTGCCAAAAGTCAATCACAGCACAGTCAGAATCATTCATTCCAAACACACATTCTCACTTCATTTCTTGAAATTGCACACACTGCAAAAAAAAAACATTTGAAATGCAATGCAAAACCCCACCTGCATATCATGTAAAACAGGCTTCAAATATATGAAGGTTATGGCATTGCAATTCGCATTCATTCTCTCTCCCTCAATAAAATAAAATAGAAATGTATGAAATTCTCATCTTCCTCTGTTACAAATCATCATCATCATCGCATCGTGAAGATTACATTACATTACAACAAGTTTTTAGCCCGAGGTGGATGCCTTCCTTTGCCTTTGCCTGTTGTGTCTCATTAATACATACACACGCTACAACACAATGGGTTTATTGCGTGACCATATAAGGAAAAATGCCTAGGATTGGTTGCTTCTCTCAGTCTGAGTCATCGACCACCACACGGATTTCTTGTGTGATAAAACTAGGCTTCTTTGGTAACATCAACCACAGTCACCACACAGTCGCTCCTCTCCGCACTACCGGACAACATTATATAAAACCTTCCTCCCTCCTTCAAAATTATCCACAGTTCATCCATTTTTTTCTTTGCAGAAAGACAAAAGGTGAGCATCATTAATTTGTCAGTTAGGGTCTCTCTCCGAAGTGACAGTTTATGGTTCGGTTTTTTCGCCGGTTTTTTGTTGTTGTTGGCATGGGATTTGACAGTTGGGATTTTAGTTTTTATGTAGTCGACCGTTGGTTGAGAAAGTCAAGTCGTATTCAAGCTCCACTCTCTCTCCACATAATTTTTTAATTGGAGTTTTGTTTGTTTACAGAGTAAAGAACATCATCATCATCTGACAAAATGTGTGACGACGAGGTTGCCGCTTTGGTTGTTGACAATGGGTCTGGAATGTGCAAGGCTGGGTTCGCCGGAGACGATGCTCCGAGAGCAGTCTTTCCGTCCATTGTTGGACGTCCCAGACATCAGGTATGGATGACTAAAAGACATGACACACCTTACATTTGTTGGGTCCTTCATTAATTGGAGTTTGGTTTGTGTTTGTTAGGGTGTGATGGTTGGAATGGGACAGAAGGATTCGTACGTCGGAGATGAGGCTCAATCGAAGAGGGGGATCCTCACCCTGAAGTACCCCATTGAACATGGCATCGTGACCAACTGGGACGATATGGAGAAGATCTGGCATCATACTTTCTACAACGAGTTGCGAGTGGCTCCTGAGGAACACCCCGTTTTGCTTACGGAAGCTCCACTCAATCCAAAGGCCAACCGAGAGAAGATGACCCAGGTAGGTGTACAGTAATTAATTACAATGTGCATTGTGTATAGGCCTTTATTGAAGACTTATTCAACTGTTGTCTTTCACAGATTATGTTCGAGACCTTCAACACGCCTGCGATGTATGTCGGTATTCAAGCCGTGCTCTCCCTCTACGCCTCTGGTCGTACGACTGGTATTGTCTTGGACTCTGGAGATGGTGTGTCCC
>JAQIWU010000507.1:0-25404 GCA_034696445.1 Isotomiella minor
ATGCTGCTATTTCATACTGCCATATAATTTTTGTTTTCTCTCTCAACCTGTGAAAATACGTGTGAAGTGAAGACGAAAAAAAGAAGAGAAAGAGGTATTTTTTTGTTGGTTTTAATTTTTTGTATTCGTTGATTGTTTGTTCGTTCTCGAGACTGATTTATATACTCTATACACACACACTTCATTAGTTAGTTATTAAGATCTTACGGTTCAAATTGTATAAGCAAACACACTCTCTACAAATTTTTTGCAAATCTCAAAAAAAAGTAACTTCAAACTTCATTAACTTTCTTGCCTATGATTCAAAACGAACTGCAAAATGCCAGCACAAGCAATTGAAATTGAATTTACATTGTACGTCAAAATTTATGACTCTAATTATTACAAAAATGTGTAATAATTGTCCCAAAAAAGCACAATTGAGTTGAGTAAAACCTTGATTCATTCAAAAGCGTTCAACATTTTGAGCATTTTGGGCTGAGCATCATAGTTTTCTGATTTGAGACAAATTGGCCTGTCTTCTTCTGACACAGTCAAAAGAGTGACTCTTTCATTATACTTGTTTTTAACTAATTTATACTCACACTAAAATCTAGCTAACTTTTAATGCTAATTAATACTAGATAGTTGGAGAGAGAGGAGGAGGATTCTCAGAACTTTATGATGAAGAAATGAACATTTAGTTATATAAGTACAAAATACTACTGAATAAAAAAAATCAACCCATACCAAAAATTACAATGGCATTGTATGTATTATTGATACATGTACCGTTTCTAGCACTATATAGGGGTCAACTAAAATTACACTAGGACTAAATGTATGTATAAATTATTGCTACTATACAGTCAGTGTAATCTATAAAAAACTTTACACTCGAATGTGAGTAATAATAATAATAATAACAATTTATTATTATTATATATTAGACGCGTTTTCCAAAGAATAAATCAGTGAGAATTTTGAAATAAGAACAATGAGCCTGTTTTCTTCACTTTGACTAGATTTTATGGATGTTGAAATCATGAGGGCGTGGGTGACACGCCGGCGTCATCATTCTCTTTATGGTTGTTGTTGTGCCTTGATGTCTTTCCCAGAGACTGGATGATACCCTTGGAAAGTCTTCGCATACCTACCACGTTAATCTGTGCATTAATCCCATTTAACTCAATTCATTTGACACACTAAACTTATCCCCGTGTAAAAGGGGGCTATATCTTACTTTGAACGATGGTCATTTCGGTCACGTTGTTAGTCTCATCTTCTCCCCGTCGAGACGAGCTTCCGAAGAAGGAGTTCCGATTCCTCCTTCTAGAGTAGCAAAAGAGGCGGATGAATCCCTGCCTGAAGTGCTTTCCGTATGCACCTTAGATTATAAAAGGAAATTATAAGTTATAAATTATTGTATTATCTAAGGTATGTACAGTAAATGATGTAGTTGATTGCGCTGTTGAACACGACGAGGAACTCCGTGACGGCGACGACCTCAGCAAAGTTAAATCCCCAGAAATTTGCCGTTATAGCGTTGGCCACGCGGAAGATGTTGCAAATGACATACACCACCACCACGATGACCAGCATCTTTGTGAGACGGATCTCCTTCAAGTGATTTTGGGTGATGGACCCTCTTCTTTTCGTGTTGTTTGTTTGGACCTAAGAAACTTTGAGATTTTTGGCGAAGTGGGGAAAAGGTCATGCTAGGGGTTCTCACCTTCTTGATGATGATGACGTTCACAAAAATGACGGTAACGAGGGGGAGGAGGTAATGAACCACGACGTAGATCCCAAGCTTGATGTGATTGACGTAGTCCGGGATGTCCATGGGTTCGCCGGAGACGCAGGTCATGTTCGCTGGATGATAGATTTCCTCCCGCTTGGCAGTCGTGTAAAATACGAGGCCATTACTGAGGAGGACAAAGAGGAGGATGGCAAGGGAGACCCGGCGTGAGTTTTTGTACGTGCATATGGACCGAGATCGGAGGGGGAATGCGACTGCAATGAAACGCTCCAGGGTGATGGCCACTGTGAAGTAGGTTGAGCCCAGTTGCACTATATACAATAAGAGAATAATTATGTAAGTAACAATCAAAGTGTCAAGTTGTGTAGCTCACCAGTTTGGTGGAGCGGAAACAAATACTTCTTAGGGACGCATATTAGGCCCAGATAACCCGTTCCAATGTGGAAGTATTCGAACATGGTTGGAAGTCCCCTCAGGGCTGGGAGTAGAACACAAACGAGGAGGTCGCAGATTGACAGATTGATCAAAAGAACGGTGAGTGAGGCATGGATCTTCCTTTGAGACAGGACTAAAATGCTAAGAACGTTTCCCACGACTCCAAATGCCCCTGCGGCAGTGAGAAGGACCCCAGCCAAGACCAACTTCACAAGCCCACTCGTGGGTTCGGGAAAGATGTGTGTGTGACCGAATGAGTCATGATTACTGGGAGGTTCTTCCAGAAGAAGGGTGTAATTGTCCGTGGAATTAGTCCCGAATTGAGGGTAATCCTCGGAGAACAAGGACGCGATGGTAGTCGTGTCTTCCATGGCTTGTGAGATCCTCAATTTACTTTTACCACTAGAACAATCCTTCTAGACAATCACACATATTTTTCTTGTTTTTGGGGCAAAGTAGAAGACATCCGTTACCAACAATGCAATAGTAAAGTAAACACATTGTTTATTAAAAATAACAATGCTTTTGATGCTTTTTACTTAAAATCGTAAAAACAAAAAGCGTTGCACTATTATTTGTTCAGAAGAAGAAGAGGAACACACATGACGTAAACCGGTTTCCACAATGCAAACAACACTTTTGGGGACTCGAACTGAATCTGAAGGTATTCTTCTGAGCAAAGATATTGACTGACGACTGCGACTTCTGCTTAGTAGCAGCTCTTGAATCAATCGTCTGACTGCAAAAAAGGTGTCTTGTACATCAAATATATATAGAATCTTAACCGTCACTAAAATAGCTTCAATGAGAACTTCTTCTTTCTAATTTGATTAAAGAGGAGGGTTGCCCATATACCTAATAATTATTGCATGCTTTTTGCAACTGAAATAGCTCTTCGTCTTAACGAGACTATACCGGTTTGCCCAGGTCAGCAGCAGTAGTTTTTTGGCTAACAATGTGCGGATTTATATTGATATTTGCATTAGATGATGTGCATAATCGAAGTATAGTATTCCACGGAGTATATAATAGTCTTCTACAATGGTCTACGTTGAACCTTACGTCGTACGTCGCATTTTATTATCTTACCACGGATCACTCATTGCAAACTACAAATTATTAATGACGCCTACAGCGTTGGATGCTAATCTATCTTGATTGAACAGAGTATAATATATAATGAACTACATATTTGCATCAAAGACTAGAGATTGATTTTTTTCATCTTCTTCACTTTTTAATCGTAGTGTGGGATGACGACGTTGAAGAAAAAGAATGCCCAAACGTGGCGTGGCATCGTACAACAATGTGCTTTTATTGACACAGCAAAAAATGACTGAATGAATGAATGAGTAACTTACAGACCAATCAATCACGGCAAGGGTTTCGCAAAGGGACTCTGTGCCTCGGTGTGGAAGAAGTAAGTCCCTGTAGATCTACAAAAAAAACGGGAATGTTTTTAAAAAAAGTTTAGAATTGTCATTCATTCATTTTTGTCACTTACTCGCTTGGGGTAAAGTGACCCACTTCCACTACATCATTATCAGCACAGGCTCCGATCTCGAAATTTTCAAAGCTTTCACATTTTAGCCCGTAAAACTTTGTGGAATCTCCTTCGTCAGTGGCGAAGACGGACTCGGTGAATATGGCGGGGGCACGACCGTGGGCACACGATCCTAGAGAGTACATAAGGTGTTAGGATGGGGTTCACTATTAGATTCTATGTACATGGTACCTGTCAAATCAATACCACAACCCGGTTGATACCTTCCCCCATTCGGGTACGAGTCAATATGTCCAGATGCCTCAAACATACCCAAGAACCCATTTGCAGCCGTATGAATGACATCCACAAAGGAAGCGTCGTCCGGACTCGTCCTGTTGTCTGGATGAGCCACGTCAAACAAGGGGAGGGCTGGATCCAAGGCTGTGATTCGACTCACTTTGGAACCCCCAGCTAACTGCTGGATCTTGTGTCCAATTTGTCCCACCACTTGACCCCCTAAACTGTACCCGATCAAGTGTACTTTGGCCCAAGTCGTTTTCCCTTCAGTCACTAAAAAGTTGAGGAACTCGGCTGCCGTTGAGCTTGCAATTTGAGCGTTTTGAACTGCGCCAAAGTAGTCAGGACTTGCGGATAGAGTCTCCCAATCCACCAAAATGACATTCATCTTCTCCGTCATCGCTTGCTTCACGTATTCTAGGTGTTTGTACAAAAACGTGTTAGACATTTTGGGAGCATTTCAAAGAGTATTATTATAAAGACACCTCCTCGAAGGGCCCATGGGAAAGTATGATCATATCCACCCCCAAACCCATGAACCATAAGCTTCACGGACCCCTCGGGGTCAAAGGTGGAGTCGTCTATAGAATCAAGATCTCCAGGGAAGAGTTCCACGAGGGTGTCTGGGTTTTCCCTATCCAACAAAATGAACCCATAAGTATCTAAATTGAGGATGATTGATGATTTCACCTACTTCGTGTAGAGATAAAAGTGGACATCTTCAGGGTTTGCCAATTTGAAGTCTGGACTTGGCTCAAGGTTTGCAAGGATGAGACCTCCTTCTTTCGCCGGGTCAGGGAAGAAAATGGATGACTCTTTCCCATACAAATTTTTGCAAGTTGCAGATGCAACAAAAAGGACTACCAACCCCAAAACCTTCATTTTGAAAAAAAGACCTTGACTGAGGTTCAGAAGGATGATTGGTACAAGAATGAACGAATCATTGGACGTTTGAATGACTACATTCATGGTTAAGGTGATGCAAAACATAAATTAATAAAAGATAAGATAAAGTCCTAAAAAGATTGAAGTGGTCTTTGGGTAACAATTTTAATCAATTTGTAATTGTGAGAGTGACAAAAGGTTTACAGGGTATGACGCAATGATTGATGGATCTCTGATTGATTGGGTTTTTTAGATGAATGACTAATATTTCCTCGTCTCCTCTCCACCCCCACTCCCACCGGGCTTGAAGGGGTTCGTGGCGTCGTATTCCATTGCCCCGTTTGATTGAACGGCACTGCTCCGACCTCCTCCATCCTCCACTGTTCCAGAGACTGCTGTGGAAGTACTCTCATCATCTCCATCCTCCCCACCATCCTTGTCCACTTTGGATCCTTTCTTCTTCTTCTTTGGAATGCAGCAAGTGAGGACGAAGGAGTAGAGGTAAAGGAAGGCTGTAAAGCAGCTCAAAACCTGGGGAAAATATATTTTGTAGCTTTTGTCTCATCTTCCCCCGAAAGACTTACAAACATGGCAAACTCCATTGGGAAAGTGTCCGGCTCAGCTTTCCCATCCACCTCAGACTTTTTCTTCTCTTCAACGCATTCTTTCTTGACTCCGTCAGGAGAAGTTGCGTCATTATCGTGGGTGCAGACCGTCGTGGTGGGTCGACGGGCGTAGGCAATGGCGGTCACAACGGTGGAGATGGTCACCAGGACCAGAAAGCTCATCATGTAGTAGAGTCTCAACTAAATAAGAGGCAATAAACATATTTTTGAGCCAATTTAGTTTAGTCTTTGTGATTTGACTTGACTTACGCAATGCGGAGAGAAGCGACACCCAAGGACTTTGAAGAGGACGAGGAGTTGGGCCACGAACCCCATGCAGTTGATGACTCCGTACCAAATGATCTCCCCGATGAGGTAGTGGGACTCAGGAACGGATGGGTTTTGAAGGTAGAGGTGAGAAAATTCCATTCCAAAATGAATGATGTTACAAGGGGTCTGTAATGAAAGAAAGAGGGGTCAAACCATTGTAATGATGACAAGGACGAAATGATCATTGGGGACTAACAATTTGGAGTACGTCAAGGGCCAATCGCTGATTCACGGAGCAGGCGCATAGTTTCTTATTGCATAAAGGCATCTTTCGCCCTGTTTTTGAATCTTTAGTTCGGAATTGTACTTTAAGAGTGTCTAATAATAATAGAGAATTTCAGTGGGGTCATTCTTATAAAAAAAAAAGGTGAAAGTGGCAAAATGGCTGCCACCATTTGTCTAGTCTGTTAGAGGCAGCAAAGGTCATTGGCTTCTCGGTTTCGTTGCAAATCATTCCAACTGCACAAAAAGCGGCTTGGCAACCCGAGTTTGGAAAGTCAGCAGACGGGTAAAAAAATACAGTCATGACTTCATTCGTCCACAAAGTGGCGTGAAAACAAGTCGCATAGTCTTTTTAGTCCGTGTAGAATCGTAAACCATTCCTTTTCTAATCCTGAATTCGTCATGTCTGTCATGATTTCTGACGCTGATCCTGCTACGACTGTTCCTGAGACTCCCCCACCAACTGAGGATCCTTCTCCCAGTGCTCCATCAGCTCCTTCTGAAACTGAGGCTCCTCCGGCTACTACAACTCCTCCTCCAACTGAGGGTACGTCCGCTGACTCTCCTTCTGGACCATTGGCTGCTCCTTCGACTGCTCCTCCAAAGTCGACTGCACCGGCAACAAACGCCACTTCGACGTCACGTCCTAAGACTGCGCCTCCTTCTTCTTCTTCTGCTCCTGCCGCTGCTACTTCCGCCGCCCCAAAAGAAGCATCTCCAAAGGACGAGAAGAAGAAGAAGACTAAAAAGAAACCTTGCTCCGAGGGATGCAAATGTTGTGATTGCTGCCAGAAGTGGTGGGCCTGTGAACGCGAACAATACTGCTCGAAGGTTTGTATTGTTAGTTGGGCTGTGATGGTAAGTTACTAAAGCTTATGCTTTTCCCTTTAGCACGGATTGCAATATGTATTATTTTATGTTCTTCAGGTATTGGGGCTGGTCTTGGGACTTATCCTGATTGTTGATGAGTGCAAAGGATTGAAATACAGCTTCAAGCCGAAGAGCCGTCTTGCCGTGACCTCCGCCGTCGTCGCCTCTCTTGCATACATCTGTCTCTTCATGTGCGTGTCGGTTTTCTACATTCTTGGCCTAAAAGTCGGAACGAGGATTCCCTGCTGGCGCATTCCTGTAAGAACACAATGACATAAATGTCCCAAAGGCATTTTTCTGATGCAAATGAACTTTAATTCGCATATAGGCCGTAATCATCATCGGAGTCTACTTAGTCTCGGGGGCATTACTCGAACTTTTCCTTCTGGTCGTCTCGTTCGGAATCAACAAGGTCAAAGAAGGAATCCCCGTTGGCGTCACCGCTCCTCCACTCATTGAAGAAACTTGCATCTCCAAGTGCCAGATCTACGTAGCCATCTTCATCATTTTGGGCTTCATTCAGTTCGTGATCTTCTATCGGACCTGGGCTAATCAACAACAGAAAGTGGCCCCTGAGAATTTCGACTATGACGAGGATGACGAGGACGAACGGCGAATCCCTACCCGAGCACGTGCTGCCGTTTACAAAGGACAGAAGAATCCAGCAGTCTTCGTGGCTGTCGTAGAAGTTTGATCATGAATAACCAATGCTAAATGAACCCGAATTTTAAGCTTACTGTACTTTACAATTCAGCCAAGTCTCATAAAATGTATGTATTTACGATAATTTTTTCTCTCAAATATTGTAAACGTCTTGATGCCTCAATGTAAACGAATTCTAAAGTACGTCAAATGAATCTGTGGATTAATTTCCTCCGTTTAGTACACGAATATTTACCCGTAGTTTATTACTGCATTCATTTCTTAAGTTAAGGCGATAATGATAAGCACAAGGATTGTAATAACTGTATAAGAAGACGCATGACACGACCCTTTGCACCCCCACCAATCATCCTTCCATGCATTGAAATTCTCTAGTCCACTTATTGGCCCATTGCATTTACACACCTTAGGCAAATACTTTGTATACTTTGTCCCAGTTGAATTATATATAAGTTTTTTTCTGACATGGCCAGGGTGGGAGGCAGAGGCACAGGCATAACCCTCCAAGGTTGGGGAGGAGGGGCGGAGGTAGCAGACTTCGGTGTTGTTTCCAAACTGAAACTGGCTTTCTGGATGCATGGGAGTTTTACAAAGGCATAGCTTTAGCATGGGGTCACAGGACAAGTGCGTGGCTCGCCAGCAGGAAGGACAGGTTGAAGTGACCAATCTGCATCGGTTCTCAGGTTCCTCGTCATCAAACGCTGAAATTTAGTCACTCAACTCTAAGCATTTCTTAAAGGGAGTTGTCTTACGATCACAGGGTTCCCGATGAAGTCGGACTCCGTCGTGTCCGTGGAATCGCGTGTAGAGGGATGCGTTGAAAGCCTCCTTCCCACTCTCCGTAAGACAAGCATTGGAACTATTGAAGACGTGACCAGACGGTGGTGGGTCCCACAAGGGCGTTCTGAATGGAGCCACTTGACACCTTCGACTCCGCCGGGAATTGCAGCTTAGGTTGGTTCGTTTGAAGCAGGCGTCCCTGTCCTCAGTAAAGCTTTTGCACATGGAGCTGACGTTCCCTTCGTCTGGGGAATACAACATTTAGGCTTTGTAGAGTTAAGTATCATCATAAAATTTTGGCTGACCATTGCACTTCTCCCCAAGCCCGCAGAGTCCATTGGCCTGTCTAATCTTGTCTTGCCCAGAAGTGCTTAAACTTAAGTTTCCCGAAGTCCCCCACTTCAGACACTCGCCATGGCCGTCAGTTAATGAGACGAGGAACTCTATCAAGGTTGGACCAAAAGGACTTTTGCGGAGGATATCTAGAACCCTTGTCCTATTCTCACAAACGTCAAGAGTAGAGCACCTGCCACAATGAACCTCCGTGGCTCCAACTGCTGCAGCAAGAAGAACCAATAAGGAGTAAATATGGAATAAGATGCACATGTCCAGGATTAATAATTTTGACTTTGAATTAGTTAACAAAAATGTGTGCAATACTGGCAAATAACAACTTTTTTTGCATGGTTTTTTAACACCAAACCAAACAAAGATATCGACATTTCCTTCCGCATTAAAAACTAATCGTTTCTTACAAACAAACCAAACCATTCCTTCCTATGCCTTACCACACCACACACATTATCAATTTTCATGCAAACCAACTCCAGCTAATCAAATTGCTGTGGTCTTTCTTCGTTGGGACTCTAATTTGCATGCAAAAGTTAAGGTTGCTTTGTACCTGGAAATGGATGGGGGTAGGATGCAATTCATTGTTTTCTGTTTTGCTTTATTCTTGCTTCAAGAATTAGTCTTTAAGAATTACACATCATCTCCAGCAGCAAACATATCTATCTACATAAATGACAAAATGCTTTGCCAGAGTTTAATCCACTTTTACTGAGGCGTCGGTTGTGTCTTTTCTAAGCATACCGTAAATACCTGAGCATTGAAAGTAGCTAGCAAAACAATTTCCCTGTTCTTATTGCATTGCATTTCATGGGAATAATGTGAATCACACATACCTATGTACCACCTTGCATCGCTAGGCTAGGCTAGTTGGTTTAATATCGTTTTCGGTCTCACGGGACTGGGAAGTCTTCTTGAAGAAAGCCAGTGCACCCAATCCAAGCAACAAGGCAAAAGCAAACACGTTTGATTACAAGAACTTTAAAACGGCGGTCACCAACTGTTGCTTTTCTTTTACCACCACCTCAAATTGGATTTTTAGATTTGTAGGAGGAGATACTTCCTTGTTGAAAGTGAAGGACTTATATCCAGATGAATCAAATGGAAGAATCTCATTCATAAAAATGAAAGAGGTGAAAGTCTCTCTATACCATGCGACATCTGGGAAACGATGGAAGGATTTCATTCAACTTCTTCAACCGAATGAAACTCAAGTTTCTGTCTGTCAGTGTGTGAATTCATTCAATTGATCCCTGATGACGATAAACTGCCGAAATCGAATGTCCTCCAATGACAAATTCAGGCGTTTTTAACTGCAAAGCACAGTAAGCAAAGCAGTATATTTTTAGCATTCTTCCATGAAAAATGAGGGTGGATGATGGCACTTTATAAAGAGGGATCAGAGATTATTACAAAGTCTTTAAAAAAAGTCATGCCGGTTTATTACAAGTTACCTTTCAAAGGTAGTGAGAAACAAACTTACGGGGAAGAAGAGGCGAGTTCTCCAGGATGCACTATAAAAAACCCTCAACGCGAGAGAAGATTGACCAGGTACCCTTTCTTCTTTCCTTCCCTTGTCTTCTTCAAATTCACATGATAATAAGGTATATAAAACAACGCGTGAGTGTGTTATCCTTATCATTGCATTGTTTTTTTTTGAAGAGGCAAAGGCACGGCACCTGCTTCCCACAGGAAATGTGCGAGTGAATCAATCCAAGCGGAACCTGCTTTTTCTCAGGTTCCCACACTAATGTTCCACCTACAAAAAGAAAATAATAAGTATCAACGGCTAACAACTGTCTTTCTTCTTGTCTTCTTTTTTCCACTTTCCACTTCGAAATCCAACCCAGTTTATTATTATCATCAATATTATCTGTATACGCATTTTCCAAAAGATGCTTGCTTGGTTCAATTCCATAAGAGAAAATACTGCTAGGTTTGTATTATGGACTTGAATAAATCAAGGGTTTAATTCTACTCTCTCCCATTGTATCAATTAATTAGCGCCTTGTGCAAAACTATGCTGAAATACAATACCTTTTTGAATTCCTTTCATACAAAATGAGAAGACTTCACAGACTTGACATGACATGACGTGTGTGACCATTCATTCAGGCGGACGATTAGTTTGTAAAAGAAAGAAAAGAAGTTGTAGACTTTATCAAACTTAATTGAATGTTGAACATGATGACAAAGGACTCGTCGTGAAAATGATACCTTTGGTTTGTATAGTGAGACTTTAAAGTTAATGAACGCAACTGTTCGTTCGTAAAAGGAAATATGAATACGAGGGATAATTATTTTTTAATGGAATGCAAGCTAAAACAAGAGGCATAAGAAAGTAATCATGTCCCTCCAAATATAATTACAATTACAATTACGAAAAGCGACGATACCTACTCTTCATTACATGCTGTTGGTTGAGTGGAGGAAGGTCTCTTTGTATGGCATGTGAATTTAATTTATAATTTTTGCATTCCAAATTCCGTGGCTTTCACTTCTGACTAAAGTGTCAACAAGTGACACAAGACAGACCGATTCAGAAGTAACCTCAATTATTGAAGAGGAGTTGCTGTCCTTATATCGTTTGCATAATTCATAATTTTTGGACTTGTTCGTGTACGATGCTACACACGAGGGCATGCTTTATATAATTTAATTTGACGACGCTCCTGAAGGTTTTCACTTTAAAATTCTCATGCAATTTACTCAAAACTATGTAATTACGATTGTGTCATCATTATTTTATTGCATTGCATGCATGCTTGAGTTATAAAAATTAGAGGACGTAAGAATAAGAATGAAATGAAGGGAATGAGGAGGATTGTTAATGTCGTAATAATTCAGGCTAGTGACATTTTTAAAAATCTTTGCTGAGAGTGATTGAGAACGAGCTCATATTGGCAGAACATGTTAAAAAAACGACATTTGTTCGTCTGTCTATGAGACTGGGAACTTTCAATTATTTTTGGTGGAATCAAAATCATCCCATCAACCCCACATGTTTCCGGTCGTTTCACATAAAAATTTAATCTTAATTGTGAGAAGAAGATGAGATGTAGATGTCATTAACTTCATTTACTGTTAATAATTGCGCAACCCACACTACAGTTTGACGATGAGATTGAGTGCATGACAAAGTTTAAGCTTTTTTTAAAAATTGAAAAGTCCTAACAGCAAAAAGAAACATCTTTCCAGGACTCAGAGGATTCGTTTAACTGAAAGAAACATGAACCCGAAAAGGCACGTCGACATTTTTTTTACCATCGGTGCCCCACTTTACAAATTTATTTGCAAAGTAAATCATTTATAAAAAAAGAAAAAAAGAATGACTTTCAAGTTCATCACAGGTTTCATTTTGCAGTTGATCTTCCCATCACATGCAATGTGCAAAAATTTAATGTCAAAAATAGTCTTCATGCTTTAATTCCTAATGCGAAAAATAAAATATATAAGCCGACTTTTATCTGTTCTGTACACCTATACGTATGTGTGTGAGTCAAATCAAAGCATGTAGCATCAAACGTCATCATCATCATGTTGTTGATGTTAATGATGCAAAATAAAAACTGAATCGAAATAGAAACTAGTACAACTTCAACAAGAAAAAGAATGACTTGCATTCTTGTTTACTCGGAATTTTGCAAATCCATCTATCCACTCCTCAATTATTATGGGTGAATGAAGAAGAAGACTCGTATAAATTACCGAGTCTCATAGATAAGTGTCTCTCTCTCTCAGAGTGTGTCCTGCAGTGGTACAAAAATAGAGGCACTTTTTTATATTAAATTTCCACAAATAGCAAAGGATTCAAATTCAACTCTATCAAAAGTGAGCTCTAATTCTTAATGTACACTGCTGCGTAAACAAATTTACTCAAGGGGTACATAGTAAATAATCTGCATCTTCATTTTATTGCAATCTCCTATCAGAGAGAAATTTTAAAGAACCGAATGAATTGAAATTTGAATTGCATTTACCAAAAAAAACAATGTTTCTTTATGTCCTCTGATTCCACTATATTGTCTCAGTTTCAGACACTTTGAGGATGCATTTTTATTTGACGGAAGTCTTCTTTGGCCCATCAAGAATTAATTGCTCGTGTCTGACAGATAGATAGATAGTTTGAACCCATCATCCCTTGTCAATTAAAGCCACATAAAAAAATTACGGCTAAATTAAAATTAAACTTGAGTCATCACGTACTTACAATTAGTGTGAGTTAAGGTTCATAATTATTGCAGAAATAGAAATGAAAACTAGCCAAATTAAGGCAGAAGGAAAAACTGAGTTGTAGCAGCAAGAGCGAGGCGAGGGGAAGAAGAAGAGGGTTTATACCCAGGTTTCTTTAGGAAGGAGAGACAGTACACGTGTGGGCGAAGAAGGAGAAGCATGTGTTAAAGTCTCTCTCTCTCTCTAACACAACACAACCAGTTTTAAGAGTCTCAACTTCCCTCAAAACTTTCTTCATTGAAAATTATTATACACCACTTTCTCCATCATCTGAATACCTTGAAGTTTTTTTTTCAACGTGCTAAATCACCGAATTGAGAAGAAAGAGTGAGAGTGGTCATGATTCTTTCTTGGATCCTTTGTTAATTTGCGTGGATTTATAGACGTTCGTGCATTCCATACGAACTTAACAAACCATGCGTCCGGCATAATGTGCTACTGTTCCAATTTACAACTCTACGACTATACGTTCGAATCGAAGACGCGGATATGATATAACTTTACATTTTGTGTGAACTGCTAGAGAGAAGAACTGCCAAAAGCCCGAAAAAAAATCTTTCTTCTTCTAAACCTTGTCTTGTCATGACTTTCTTTTAAGATTGGCAACAATTCAAAAAACGGTGATGTTGAACACTAACTGAACTGAACTATAGTCAGGAGAGGCAGTTGTGTGCTGCAAATAAGTCGGTTTAAATTTTGCGAATTTGAAGATTGGTCTAGATTTGCCGGATCCAGGTCTCTCCTTTTCCTTCCTCCGAATTGAATTGAATTGAGTCACCCGAATCCACATACTTGAACTACAAAACTACAAATTACACTTGCCTAGACTTTAGGAACAGTGTCGAGATTGTGCTGGAGAAAATCGTGAAACAATACTTGATACAAGTGTTGTGTGGCTGAGCTCCCAATGAATAAAGTGATTTATCTCTGAAGCAAGTGCGTCAGAGTCATTATATCACTCCTTGATTACAGAACTAGTATCATCAATAATTGGATGAGAAGAGAAAGAAAGTTATACCAAATAAACAGTCTCTCTCTCTAAGTGGCTCTTCAGAAGATGGTCAAGAGTGCTCTCAAACTTTCACTAAGACAGTAATAAGTACCACACAAGTTGAAAAGGAAAATATATAGTAAATTGAGAGAAGAAGACCACTACAAACATAACATTATTCCCTCTCAGATAATTATAACACTCCATTCTTCCTTCTTCTCGGAGTCAAGTCAAGTCAAGAGCTGTATACAACCGAGAGAGAGAGAGAGAGACCATCATCATCATCGTCGTCACTTAATCGGATTAACCTCATTTAGTTTTTAACTTTTAACGGTTTAATGATAAAGTTTCTTCTTTATTCAATTATTATTATTATCTCCTTCTCCTTTACCCAGGAATTTTATTGAACAATTGGACAAGTCTCTCTCAAATTCCGACTAAAAACTATAAATTCATATACAGCCTTGACAAAGTGTTCCTTCCTTCCTCCTTCTCTTTCAGTCGAATATCATAATTAAATCAAATTAGGTCCGAGAGACGACTGCAGATGACTTTTAATTAGTTTATAAAATGTATAAAGATGAAATGTTGAAAACAGTCTTGAGAGACATAATGTAGATTGATTATATGAGGAGGGAGGCAACTTGAATGAAACGAGAGAATTTATTCAAGTTACAGAGTAAAAGTTGAAAATCTGTATAAAGACTGGAAACGGAAAGAGAAAGTCAAGTCAGAGAAGAAGAAGAAGAAGAAGAAGAAGACACCAACAAGACTACTAAACAACTTAAATGATTCAGGTCATGTTGAAGTTACATCATCATCTAAGCATTTGAAGAAGAAGTCTTCTGGAAAAAGGAACTCTCTCTCCACTCTCCATCATCAAACCAAAAAGATGAACAACTCCAATTGGAAAATGTTTCAGTATTACTTCCTCGTCTTTGTCCTTTGGGATGTAATTGGAACTTTTAACTCAGGTTAGTAGTACACTCAGAAGAACTCAACTCGCTTTTTAAACTTTTCCTTTCCTCATTTTATACAAGTGATTGGACACTAATCTGTCAACACAGTACTACTGTGATGATACTCTATCTATAGCATTCTCTTGCATTCTATTCTGAAAACTGAAACCTTCCTTTTTTTGTTGAAAAATTAAGGCGAATCGTGTTACATTTCTTTGAATTCAATTGAACCTTAAGTTAAGTTAGACAGGGTGAGAATTTATACGACGATCACACCTACTATACTGTAGCAATTTGTTTCGGACTACTTTGTCACAGCCATTTGTTTCTTTTTTTTTTTGCACGTTACTTGCCGGAAAGTGCTGATATTTTTTGTTGCCTCTCCCAAACTAAGTAGTGTTGTGTTTGCTTCTTCCTCATCCTCTCCTGTGCCAAAGAATAGGAGAGCAAGTGGAACCCGAATTTTTTTTAGTCTTTTAGAGAGGAGTGGATGGATTAGCTAATTTTTTGCTCATCTTCTCCACGCCTGCTTTTTACTAGAAAAGAAACAACTACTTACTCTAGTGACACATAAAGAAATACTGGTGACACGGGGAAATCCAGATCCACTGCTAGATAGTTAATTATTATCCAACATTTTGTACATTTAAGAATTTTTAGTAATTTAAGTCTGCTGAAAGACAGCGGACAAATTCATATTTGGCCTCTTTTATTTACGCTTTTCTTCTCTAATAACAATACTTTATATACCAGTGCTCATTCATGGTAAATAAGTAAAAAGTGAGGGAGAAGAAAGGAAGAGATGATCACCCAAACTTTCTTTTGTGTGTTGGTTTTACAGAGGAATGTGTAGAGAAGGAACACAAGTAAAGTAAAGTATGAAATCAAAGTGGCATCATTTGCCCAAATTGGGTGTATTTTATTTAACTCATAACTCCTTCTATTCTTGAAGTGAGAGAGAGAATGGTTTTTTGCAACAATTCACAAGAGAGACTCTGTTTCAGAAGAAGAAGGAAAACTAAACTGAGGCAGGAGGACCCGACAGCTTTTTTTGAATTATGCGAAAGGGAGAGAAGAGACAAAGTTGTTAAATGGTCCTTTGTATGCCATGGAGTAGTGCAACTTGAAAAACTTGAGCAAATTTTCCTACAGAGCATAAATTTTAAAAGGAAAAGCATCTGCTTTCAATGAAAGATATAAAAGTAAAGTAATAATAAGGGATGCATTATTGCATGCGGGTTATAAGATGAAGAGATATCAGAGCAAAAAAGAAAGAATGAATGAATGAACGAACAAAGATATATATTTATATCATTTGCACATGGTCCTCGAATGTATAAAAAGTACGGATAAATTCAGGGGCAGTTAAGGAAATTGCTTTATTGTCCTCCTCTCGTTTTGCAATTAGACCATTGTCCCTTCTCTCATATCAAGTATGCATGACATGAAATGAAAGCGGAATGAGGTCCACAACAACAACTTTCCTTGACGTGTAGCTCACCGACGACTCTTTTAGACCTAGTTTTCTACTGCTGATATTACCCGCATATGTTAAAAAAAGTAGGAGGTATTATTATTATGGACACAAAAGAATTTGTGAGGCGGAAGAAATTGAAATGAAATGAATTCGGGGCAAAAAGGGTTTCAATTTGATGTGACCGAACTAAGTTTTTTAGGTAATATTCCACTGCAATTTAATTTGGATACGATTAAGGATTATCAATAACATGCCAGGGATTGAATTGAATTCAATTATGCGTAGAGGTTATCCTATCCTTGGAATGCGAATCAGTTTGCAATGAAAGTTTCTTGCATTTTCCTCATTTTTTTACACACATTTCCTGACAAGGGACAGTCACATCAATTCTAATTAAATGCCGGTCTTTGTATTTTTTTTGCAACTCATTACGTTTGTTTGTTGTTTCTTATATGTTGTTTTTGTCTATTTCTTTTTGTCTCACTTATATTTACTCATTTCCTGAAAACATATAGAGAAGAAATCATTTCATGAGAAAAGCAGGGCGAAGGCGATATCCGTCTCGTCTTTTAATTTCCTTTTTTTTCTTCCCTTCCTTCCTTCCCAACTTAACTTAGTTAGTTAGTTTAGTTTGTTAGTAGTTCTCAAAAATGGGCACTTTTGATGCACCTATTTGATAGACACAATTGCTTTTGTTGCACTACGTTACAGACGAGAGATAATAATAATTTTATGTTAGGAAAACATTAGAGAAACTTAATGAACACCAAGCCACTCTTTTGTTCACACCATTTTATTATACTTTACGTGTGTGTGTGTGTGTTTCATCATCATTGCACTCAAATCAGACACGGACTTATGGTGGATTTGGATTAAAAGTTAAAGTGAATTTCTTCAACTTCGCATAGAGAGAATTTAAAATCCGTTCAACTTTTATAGAAACATACGTGGTTGTCTTATCCGTTCGTTCTCGCGGAGAGTTCCCATGAGTCAAGTTAACCTAATGAGGGTCTTCTGTTCTGTTGGCAACTTTTCTAATGAACCAAACTCCCCTCTATAGTCACAATCACAGCCCAGGTTTTATAAGCGAAGGCTTTTGCACACATGTCTGTCAAGAAGGAAATTTTCAGTACATTTGGTCTAGTTGGCAAACCCGTCCCTTTGTTGACAAGCAAAATGAGACAACTGTAGGAAGAACTGAGATATTGCAATGGGGGTAATCTATCTATGTATCTATCCGTTATTGCAAATTGGCCAAAAAATGCATTATTGTAACCTCTATTGCACCAACTAAATATATCTCAAGTCAATTCTGTGCCAAGCTGCAGGTTGTGTATCTTTGCCTAGGATTTTGATACACATTCTGAAGGATCAAGTTTCATTAATTACCATACCAAGGCCCCCACACCCGTGGTGACAATCAATTCTACTTGTGTGTCATCATTAATGGAAGTAGAAAGCGCATCTTCTTCCTCAAGGCAGTCTTTTCATCTTCAGTCACATTTTCGTAAATCAATCACAGCTTGATGACACCTTTCATTGGCCTTAAAACCCTCAATTTCAATACTTAACTTCCTTTTTTTAACGCAAAACTGTGTAAACAATGAGGTCCAATAATCATTGTCAAGTTTTTGAGTCAGATTTTGTATAATTCGCAATGGGAATAAACAGCAAGAATGACTTGTTTTTTGTGTTTTGACTTATTGCTACAGATTTTTCAATTCTGTTTTTTTTGACAGACGAAAAGCTTGCAGGCCCACTTAGGCATTGACATAAAAAAGTGTTATAAAAAGGTAGGTATATAGACAGTTGTAAGTAACTATCACTGTTTATGTTTTGGGGGTATTAAAGAACCCTTCTTCTTCATTTCTTCCCTTCCAATGTTTAGATTATCATGAATGAATGGAGGATACAAAAAATGAAATTGAGAGAAAGCAGACCCACTGACTCGTCGTCGTCTTCTTCTTCTTCTTCATTTCAACCGCACTCGAATTTAAAAAAGCAATGGCTTACAAGAACAAGACGAACATTCTAATATTTCTTGAAGTAGAGAAATGTTCTCGAGCCTTTTTGTGTCGGCCCATCTTGTCTTGTCTAAGAGATATATACCTACGTTTTACGTGTTACGTGACGGGAAATGGGCTGTTTGATTACTTCTTCTGTTTTTGACGTTGTCCTCCCCCTTATGTATTCCCTTCCCAAATGCCAGTAGTTTTTTTTTCCATTTCCCATTACATTATCTTAAATGTCCAGCCTGAGCGAAGGTACATATTAATAAATGTCCAGCTCTACTATTTGTCTGTTCCGTGGTTCGCTGCACTTGAAAAGAAAAAAAATCTATTTTATTCAAGATCTCGAATTGAGACTCGGACTTTTAGAATCAAGGTTAGGTTTATAGCCATTATGCTATTTGAAACTTCTTCTGTCTGTCTCAGGATATCCTCTGCTTCTCCGTTGCATGAAGGAGAAAGTTCGACTCATCGGTTTACCTCCATACGTGCGTAGGAAGGAAGAAAGGAAGGATCCAACTTTACCTCAGTAGTTTGTGTGTGCTATAGTGAAGCCATAATCGTTCCATTCTTGTGAGGCAAGACCATAAAATTAAAGCCATCGGCTGCTAGCTTTTGAGTTGAGAGAGAGAGAGAGAGAGTCGGTCTTCTGTTCTGGCTTAAACAGCAATTATGATGATTCATGGATGTTTTCAAAGTCTTTATTTGAGAGACCAGAGAGAGAGGAAACTACATTGCATTCCTATTGTACTTGAATGGAATGTCAATTGGAGGAGAGTCCAGTCGTAGTTAGTAGTATCTATCCACAGCCCTTCTTCTTGCTCTTGCTTTGTTCATTCATTCACTACTTTCAAAAACTTTCTCCATCTCCTCCTCCTGGGTTGTGGATGGGGCAGAAGAATGGTGGAATGTCAAGTGAAAGCAACGAGATAGAGTGCGGCAACAAAGTGAAAGTAAAAAGAGAGAAAGTGAAAGAGACAAAAGAGCAGAACATTTGACGGGCCACCCCCGACTCTGATCTTTAGAGGCAGGATTAAATAATTTTAAATGACATAAAGTGTTTTTTTAAAAGGATTATATTGTGCCAAAACAATGTTCCTTCCTCCTGATTTCGATAAAACTGCAAATATCTATGCAGTTCCACATATCATACACCTTTAATCGGAAAAGCGTTACTCACTCCGGTGGAAGCCACAAAGTGATGCTTTAAAAAAAGGAAAAGACACACAGCCATTTCCTATCTTCCTTCCAGATCGTGATACTAGTCTAGTTTCTTTCTCTTTCGGATTGACCGGGGTATAAGGTTTTTTTTCTACACACGTATGATTCTGCAGTGGGAAAGTAACCGGAGCAGAAAAGCCTTTCTTTCCTTCTTTCTTTCTCTAGACTCACGAGTGGAGAATAATACCTCTTTCTCTTCTTCTTTTATCTGCCCTTGTATGTATTGACAGAAAGACATTAAAATTCCACCCGAGGAAGGACCGGGTTTATACCGATTTGAAAGCAATTTATGTGCAAAGTAAGAAGCAGACTAGGGTGGTGGTGGTGGGATATCTATCTATCTCGGGCTTCTTTGTTTAGGATGGAAAACACGGCCTCTCCTTTCTCCACTACTAACTACAGATGTATATACCTATGTAATGTAGGATTATATCACAACTACTCCTTCCTTCTTGTTCAAACAATCCAAAAGCCTAGTTATTTTATTCCCTTTACTTTACTCCTCTCTCTTTAGTCATTACCCCACAACTGTGAACTTCATCCAATGTCATTTCTATATCTTTTCTTTTTTCCATTTCCTCCGGAGGAATGGCAAACCAAACCAAACCAAACACAACACAAGTTTTTGAAGTAAAGCACAAAGAAGTGCTTCCGGTTTATACTATACAACCCCGACAAGAGAGACAAGCGATAAGATAAGCTAACATGACGTTGTTATACCAGACCACACTCACTATTCAATGGACTGTAGGAATGGAGTTTTATCCATTCCAATTCCAATGCAACTTTACTTTACTTTCTCTTTTTCTTTCCCGTTCCGTGACACGCTCTATTTCTTTTTATAGTAAAACATCTTGAAAAATGTTTGTTTGACTAACATTTTAGCCCCGTCCTGTCACAGAGAGAGATCTGTGTGTGTTTATCTATGTACATTGTGCTAAAGACTTGTTTTTTGCAGATGTGAATGTGGTCGTGAAGGTTAGATCAATAGATGATAAAATCATTGAACAAGATATCATTCATTCATCCCCGTCCGTTATCTACGTATCAAAAAGAAAGAAACAAGCTATTCTCTTTCATTTGCACTTCAAATAAATTCGCATCCCATTGTTTCTTGTCCTTATGGATTAATTTATATGCAACAGCTTAACAGACAGAGAGCATTCCTTCCCCCTTCTTGCATATTTTAATTTTTAAAATGACAATGGAACTTCATACTTGCTTGCTACTTGAGTTAAATTGAGAATCTAGGAGTGTACTTAGCAGACATGATGTAAACAGATCATTTATTTAGTTAACAATGTCTCTCTTCGTCTCTCTAGATTTTTTTTTTGCGCTGGGACCTTTTGTCACAAATTAAATAATCAGTTATGGCTTCCATGTTGACATAAGAGGATTTGCTCATGAGAAGAAAAGTCGCAGCCTAGCCTACTTTGTTTGCAAAATATTACACTCTCGTCTTGTCAAGATGATGATGATGATGAGATCGTTGCTACTTCTTTGGCATATTTCCTCGTGATGACAGCTACTTACTTACTTATTTTTTGGCTTCTCTCTTAGCAAATAGCCTTTGTTTGTGCAGCAACACACCAAAAAAAAACTCGAGGGGTAATTTAAGCTAGTGACTAATGACCTATAAGTACGTAAGTAAAGTTCTTTTGCAGAGTGTCCTAATTCCCACTTCAATTAACCTCATGCATTAGTTATACTTTTCTTTCCACTCCTCTCCAGACTTGACTTTCCCCAAAAAGTTTTAAAAAATCCTCATTATCATCAACCCTTATGCAAAACCAAAAAAAAAACCACTTAATTTCTTCTCCAATTTTCTGGATCATGCTCCTCTTCTCAATTCAAAAACGATCTTCTTCATGCAGGCAGGGATTTTGGTGTGATTGTGATTGTGTGGGAGAATTAGACTTTTTTTTTGAGAATCTTCCTCTATAATAGAAATTCACTCACTCAAGTCAACTATGTAATTACATTTGGATTCCCGAAAGACAGACAGCTAGAGGGAGAGGACAAAGCCAAGCCACCTCTAAAAAATCTTCCTTAAAAAGCCACTTACTTGACTCTGCAGATTCATTCCATTCCATGCTCGCAAATCACAGAATTGCTCAAAACTTTTAAAACTATCTATTCTCGTCATCATCGCAAAAGAAAGAAAGAAGGAATCTGGGTACTTCACTTTCATTCACATCAGTCAAAAGACAAAAGACTCAACCTGAGAGAAAGGAAGAGAGACGGAGGAGGAACAAAACAAGTGGATTTAATTCTATTATGTATGTATCCCTATTGCCTTTAAACAATACGAGGGATGACAGACCACATTTTCATGTGTTGCATTGAATTAATTCTCAAAAAACAGAAGAGAGCCCTGTCTCTCCTCTCATCCAAGTGAACGTCAGTCTGTCTGTAGGCAGATGGTGAATGCAATGTCCAATGGCATGTTTCAACTGGTGGTAGTGGTTTTTAGTAAGTAATTAATGCATTCGGCATTCAAAGGCTTCTCTCTCTGGAAAGGAGTAGTAAATGATTGTAAAGCTCTCTTCTTCTAAATAGGATGAGAGTACAGAATCATGTCTTCTCTCACTTCTCTCGTCTCATGTCACTATTAAACTTTAAAACGACAGAGAAAAGCACCAAATGCATGCAAATGTCAACAGCGCATCAATCCTTTAAATATATATCCGAGGGTATATATAAAATATAACTCAAAGTGTAATTTATTCTTTCCTACTTGTACTAAATACTATCTACGGCTGTTACCCTTTTGCCATTATTGCATGTTTTACTACATCGTATCGTCGTCCTCCTTATTAAACAAAGCCATCTGCACATCTCTCGAGTAATTTTTTGTTTGTTATCTATAGCTTTACATTAGCTTCCTTCATTCCGTTCCGTTTCTCATGTTTTAGAATCGCTTCCTGTAAGTCAGAAGCCTTCTTCCCTCTCTCTCTCTCTCTCGGTATGGAAAGATGTGTGAGAGATAGATATCATGCCATGATTAGGGTGGGGGATGTTGCATAATAATTAAAGTCTGTGTTGTTGTATTATGAAGGAGAGAGGACAGTGGTGGCAGGGTAATGACAGAACAGAAGTGAAGTACTTTAATAATTCTCTGTTCTTTCTTTCCAACTGAACTAACCAAGGGGATGAGAGGGACATTACAATTACAATAAGACCAACAGTTGTGTGGCATATTTGGCTGATTGTTTGTATGTATCTTTATTCAAAACCTGCAACCGAACCAATATTTTATATATTTGTATGGTTGATTGACTGGTACGATGTCAAGCCATGATAGACGGACAACAACTGCATAAAAAAAGAAGCTACAACTGACTTGCATACAATAATGCAAGTTACACAAGTTTGTAGTTTGTACAACAATGCGAAATGCAACCCCATTCATTCCCTTGTCAATTTTATTTATTGTTATCTGCATGCATACCTGCAACAGGAGGGGAGGCATCATTGAGCATAAATTTATTAGACTCGTCATAAGCAGACTTGACTTAACTAACTAATCTATTGTGAATAATAATAATGTCATGTGAAAGAAAGATATTATATTAATAATTGGTGACTTCCATTCATTCATTAAGCCACCAGGAAAAAAACTTTATGCATCCTCAAGAAGAAAAGGGCACAGTTAGTGACCATCACTCAACATTACATCAGATGCAAGAATTCGGACGGAATGACATTTGACGATGAGAAGCCCAAATTCCAACCCGAAAAAATATTTGAGTTGACAACCAAATAGGGAAATATATGACTCTCTTTTGTTAAGTCCACTATACGTACACTTGCTACTAATTACAATAAAAAAGGAGCCAAGTATTTCATCCGTAAAATAGATTGCTTTTGAGAGACATCGGATTCGGACACTAATCTTAATGAATGGACGACGAGAGAGGGATAAATATGGAGGGCAGATCGTAAATGATTATTACAATGAAATGTATATAAAATTATTACAATCCCAACTGAGAGTCACTACTTCTTCTTTTTTTGCTAGTTCATAGTTGACGGAAATGGTATACCTAAGTTAAGTAGAGTATGTATGTATATACAGACAGGGACGATATGGACCAAGACACATAATCTTTAACTATGAGTTTAAAACCTAACGAACTGTGGCGTGGCATTCAGTCAGTTTTGGTGTGAGGATTTGGGGTGAATGACAATAATAATCCTTAACCTCAGATTTGAGAGTACATGGATTATGATCACATCAGTAACAATCATCTCCTCCTCCTTTCTCTGCTTCTTGAAGTTGTAATTGTACAAGGTGACGTTTTTCATCGTCTGCCTTATCTTTTTTAAGCCCTGTTGAATTGACTCTGTCTAATCTATATGACACAGTCTTGCACAATGCACAAGAGGATCACGGGTTTGAAATAGCTTAGGTATAAAAGCATAGATAGGGGCGCATTCCAGTGTAAATTTAACTGTCTTTTTACGTCCACTTAGCTTCTTAGTTTACCATAACAAAGAAAAATTTAGTGGAATGCATCAAAGTCAAAGAATGAGATCAACACAACGAAAAGTTTTAACTTTAGGTGTGCGAGAGAGTTAAAAGGTACACAATGTTGTAAAGGAGATTCAAAGAGCGGAAAAATGTTTTTCAGATTAGCCAGATTTTTTTAAAGCACCACCAGCCTCTTCTGCACTGCACTTTACACTCATTTACTCTGGTTTGTCTAAAACTCTATTTTAAAAAGTAACCAAACCGAATCCGTGAAAAGAAAGAAGAAAATGAAGAGACCATACGACGACGCTATGCTTTTCTGAATTCGCTCATTGTGAATCAAGGGTTCCCCTTTGTATAGAGACGTTAACCAGGAATGACTTTTATGTTCTTCTCGCGCAGGAACTCCAAGCTCATCCTCCCAATATTATTGGCTAGATACTACAAATCCACTCCATTCGCAAATGAACTTAACTTTCAAAGTCTGGTCTTTGATGTCATCCTTTTATAATGGACTTTTAAATGTAAACCTTTTACCTTAAATAGTTAAACGCTTCTACATACCGGAGAGTAAATGTTTGGGGTTTATTTTCATTTCCAAGTCAGAAATGTAAACCAATACTGACTGACTGGCAGTTTTTAGGAGAATGGAATCAAAAAGAAAAACTATTTTTGCAGGGAATTTTTTTTGCTGCTTCACTACAACAGCTGAGGTTTGTTGTCATCTATATCATTCTTGCATGAGTATAGTGCGTAGCGGTTACTAGCATGGAAGGGTCGCCTTGCTCGCGGGGCGGGGCATTCTTCAAAATCATGTATGTTACACGGAAACAGGTTGATGTAATCCAAAAATGTGCTTGACTTAATGCATCTAAATATCTTTAATGTCAATGTACTTGATAGCTACAAGTCTTTTATACACCTTGGATGAAGCGGTATAGAAATTCAAGGGTCTATACATGGGTACATATAAATACTCAAGTAGCTCGTGAGAGTTCGATTGCGTTATGATTTTATCAAACTATTGCCGATCAGCTTCGTGTATTTTACCCACTTCACCATAAATTGGTTTACTTCTTTCACCTTGTCATTGTTTGAATTACTAAAAGGGGGTGATCTTGACTTTGATTGAATGTAGAACCAAGAACTGTTTGGGTATTCATATATAAAGGAAATGATTGAAGGACCGATAGTAGTAGTCCGACCGAAGTAGTTCAATTACAATATAGACTTCGTTTGTATCTGCCGACTGTATTGTCTAACCTCCTGTAATGCAGCGGGAACAGAGATATCGATTCACCTGGTTACATATTCTGCTTCTGGTTCACCTTCAAGCTGCTATCACTCCAGCTGAACTGATTTTGTTGACAGGTAAAACTGT
>JAQIWU010000508.1:0-25372 GCA_034696445.1 Isotomiella minor
TCCTGTGTAAATATGCACGCTCTCAATATACGACGATCATCGGTCCTCTTTTCCACTTTCCTTTCTCAAATGGGGCTGCATGCATCATTATTTATCGCATAAATTGGAACTGGCTATATCCATCCACGATGACGATGACGACAAAGGGCTTTCAACCACGAAACTACTTTTTATCCAATGCATTCTCCTCCTCTTCTTTTCTCTTTTCATTGTCCTCTTCTTCTACAAAAATAGTGATAGGAATAAACCACCCCTACACAACAAACAGTTTTTACCAATTTAACTGCCCTTGATTTTGTTTCTTAAATACCGAAGATGTGAAATACCTTTCATTATTTCTGGGGGTTTCTTTTGGTTGGCAATTTGACTGGAAACTTCGCATGGGGAGACGGACGGATGGGGTAGAAAGATAAAAGTGTCCTCTCTATGCTCTCTCAATAATAATAAAAATATGATATGCAATCTTTCTCTTTTCCCTTTTATTCCACATGTACCGCAAATGTACCCACTTTTTACTTCATTGTAGCTCAATCATATCCACGTATGCATGGATAATCGTCACCCTCACTCTCTCTTCTGGTAAACGTATGGCAAAAGGGAAGTTAAAGTTAAGTCAAGACTCTTTCTTTCTATCTCTCTCTGGGGCCCATCAGGGCAAAACCCACCACCGCACCAATCCAATCCAAGAGATTCAGATGCAGCATAACGCTTTCCCTTTTTATGTGCCTAATGCCGGATTAAATTGCCTTATCTTCTTTCCCCGATTTACAGCATCTCACATCTCAACTCTTTCCCATTAGAGACGAAGCGTGTCTTATTCCAATGCACTTTGTCACATTACTTTCTCCTTGTGTACATACACCAGACATCATCAGATTATATGCATAAGGAGTAGTAGTGCAAGGAACATATCCGCTTCCTCAAAAATACACACACGCGGAAAATTGCATTGCGTAACGTACACATCTTGTGCCTTTTCAATTAAAATGAGAGAGCAGTAAAGAAAAGAGAAAGCAGTTTGGATTTTACAAGTCAAAAGGAAGAAGAAGAATCATTTTAAAAAGTACCAAAGTTATGATCAAAAGCTTGTAAAAGCACAGCGGGTTAATGTAAAGTTGTTCAGGAGGAACGTATCATATCAACCTCTGTCATATATTACCAATTGCCTCCGACACTTAACCACAAATCCGACCACATCTGCTCCCAAGTGGCATTTGTCATTCTATAGAAAAGATCCCAAAGCAAAGAGCATCATCATGTATACAACAAATGCTTTCACCCATTCAACAAATTATATAAAGGTTAAGAAAGTAGGAGAGAGAGAAGGAGATTGAGCTGACAGACGTTCACTTTTGGTATATTACATGATCACCTCCATCACTTTCGCATACTCCACGTATCATTTACTTTTTCCCCTTACATGTCCTCACTATTATGGAGTTGGACGGTGTGGTGAAAGGTACAAATGCATTGCTTTTTACACTTTGACATTGCTTTGTCACCTCCTCCCACTCAACCTATTACTCCTGTCACCGGTAAATATCTTAGAAATTTCATGCATAAATTATGCCTTCCAGACACACTCTTCCAGACCAAAAGGAAAAAGTGTATAGAGACACAGATACAAGGATGTGAACAAGGGTTGATATTACATTTTACGTTAAGTTTTACATGAGAGATCAGAGGTCCTTGGGGATTCAATGTGGGGATCTTTTAAGATGCTCGTTTTACACAAAAGTTACCCGAACTCGCTGATTACTTTCGTACACACACTCTCACACACAGACACAAAGCCATCCAATTCACCAACCCCACTTTTACGTTCGTACGACGATGTACATAAGTATCATCTCGTTGGCAACGGAGCTTACTTATTCATATCGCATTAATCCCATCTTGATTTCATCCCAGTTTTATTTGCAGCTGCATAACATAATGTAATGTAATGTAACCCATATATCATCACTTTCACTCCAAGCCCCCCAACTTTTCTCCATGTATGTACCACAAAACCCACCCAGTAGCTTACATTTGTACAAACCTTATCTTCGTTTTTTTGAAATTGGATGCCTTGACAATTAGCCGACTTCATTTCTCCTTTGAATCTTTCCATGCATCTGAAATGTGTGCAAAAAGAGTCTTTTTAACTTACAACAAAGTCAAATTGTTCTTTAAATTTCGTTGGTTCAAGTTAAGAAATTGGATTGCAGTTTCGTAAGTTATTCTTGCGTTGGGTTTGCTTGCATGGATGTATTTTAGTACGATGAACAAAGCGATGCCAGAAGAAAAGACAGTGAGAGGCATCTCTCCGCCATTCCACCACACAAGATTGTAGGATTGAAAGCAAGCGTCAGTTCAGATTAGTACAAAAACTCCGTTTTGTCCACTACCCTAACACTTAACCATTATCTTGAACAGTTCAATTTTATCTTAATAGACTCTTGATATAAAAAACGATATTTGTTGTTTCAAAAAAATGAGCGTTTTGATTGTTTCTTGTTGAATTGCCAAAAAGGACAATGCTCTTCATCGGGAATTGAAAATGTTTGGAACGTACTCGCATTCATGGCACGGCTGCCTTCTAACGGGGAATTGGAAATCTTGCGAAGAAGTTTACACTGATTCCGTTCTGAGGCAGACGGATGCTCATTGTTGCCCACCCTGCATTTCCACGGGCTTCATTGTTGTGTTCAACAACGCAACGCTTTACTACGTGCTTGATGCTTGGGTTGTACACTTTTTTCATGAACTTACTTTCATGGAGGTGGTAAACCATTTGTAATTTTGCGCATTTTCAAATCTATTTGGTACATTCAATTACAATTCTGAATGGTGTTTGGCAAACCTGGTGAAAGAAAGCTTGTCATCAATGAAAAAGTAGTGACCACCCACTTGTACTCACTACTATCCCTGTTGACCTGGGAAATTAACCCAAAAATGATGACTACTCTTTCGCTGTTCACAGAGGACCAGAAAATTATCATTACCTTACACTCTTCTCGTTTACACTTGAAGGCTATGGCTTGACCGAAAAATGAGTGTCATTAGTAATCACTATTACTACCGTGCGGGCACAGACAGTATTGTGTCTGAGTCGGAAATTCAAAGAAGTTGTGAGAGAATCTCCATCCTTTGTAGGAAGTTTTAAATGAGTGATGATGCCGATGCGGTGGTATCACCCTACTAATCAGTGCGTGATTGTATGAACAGAGAGAGTACTTCATGATTTGTGGTTACAGATGATGTTTAGGTAGGAAAGGACCCCCCACCTCAAATGTTAAAGCGGAAGAGGAGTCACAAAAGGACATGGTCAAGGGACTGCTACTAAAACAATGCCAGAACAATAGGGAAAGCAAGGTACATTTGTCTTAGTTAGCAAAATGTAGCCGATTAATGATTGTAGCATAAAAATCCACCAATAATTTCTATTGATCAAAAACATTCAGACATATTATTGAGTACCTATATAAATTGGCTCCTTTTAACCATCCGCGTATCCTAAAAGAGAGGAAAGTGGGACTGGACGTATTGTCAAAAAACGAGAAGGTTTGGTTCTGTGGTTGGAAAAGATAGAGAGAAAGAAAGAATCGAAGATTACGGATAATGGAGTAGAAGATGTATTCGGAGGGATGATATTATTGCATTCATTTCATTGCCTGATGTGATGTAAAAGAAAAGTGTTGCGAGGTACGGGCAGGTGAGTGAGGGAGTTGATTGTGATGATGCAGAAAGAAGGAAGGGCCCATTATTGCTGCTTTAACACAGAAAAGAAAAGTACTCTCCCAAATAAACCTTCAAACATAGGTTCCCGAAGGTAGCTTTAGAGTCATATGCAAAAACCCGGGTTTTCAACAATAGGGTCCGCGTTGACTTGGGCCTTTAAATGTTCGCAATTTTCAAAACTTAAAATTGCCATTTGATCAAAGTCATGAAAGAAAGTTATGGAATTCTTTACATTTTGAGGGTGAAATGTCACAGTGCCCCATGCAGACAGACGGACATGAGAGGGTCCTTAGGTGTGGCTCCCACCACTCCAACATTTAATGATAGCCGAAGAAGAACTGAAGTAAAAACAAGGGAAAAGACACGAAGGAATTTGTGTGATGATGATGTGGTTGGTTTCGTTTAGCGGTGGCTGCCATACGCTATAATGCATGCATGCATTGCTTTAAGGTTTTTCTTAAAGGGAGAGATGGATGATGGAACAAGAAAAAGAAGGATGCCCAAGAAATAGAAGAAGAAGACGAAGAAGAGAGGCTTTCCTTCTCTCCTGCAACAATCATCATTACCTACCTGTGTTTTTACCTGCTTTTGGCTCATTATTCAACCCCATCCATCCATCCATCCATCCATCCAACCAACAACAAACCATATCCTTGCTTTTAGTCAGCATTGTTGGTTTGCATGAGTCGGATGGAGGAGAGGTCGTCGTCTACTCTCTCTGTACACAATTTTTGCCGCATACTTTCTTTCGGGCGAAGAAGAAGAACCAAGAAACACGAATTTTAACTCTTTAACTATTTATTTTGGTGGTAGTGCCTTCATCCCAAGCGGGACAAGACACATTGTTCCAATCATGTCCAAGAAGTGACAAGTGACCATAATGTAGTCAGTTTGAATTAAACAGTTTGACCATGTCCCTGGCCCCCTCAAATCAACAAATCCAGGTATCCCCAATAAGAGGAAGAGGAATGAACTTTATGAACTTTCTCCAAGACTGAGAGGACGTCAGAGCCGAAGAGGAGCAGTGTGGGCTCCCTTCCTCATCCTCACGAGAATATTTCTGAATCTCGATCTCGAATGATGGAGAGAACACAGGGTGGAGGGGTCTCCTCACCCTCAAAGTGTTCCCACTGGTGGTTGTGGTTGTGGGTGGTGTTAGTGATGATGAGTGCATTTGCTCGTGGGGAGATTATGCAAGAGTTTGAGATATCTGAGGGAGTGTCTGTGGGGACGAGTATAGGATTTATTGGAAGACTCAGGTCAGGGTCTCACTCTCCACCCCCGCCACCCTACCTCATCGTGCCCAATCCAGGGAGTGCAGTGGACGCGGATTTGACAATTGATCAGAGCAATGGTGAGATCCTTACCAGGGTCCAGCTCGACCGGGAGACACGGGACTCCTACTCTCTGGTAGCCATTCCTATGAATGGGGAAAACATACGGGTCACAATTCGTGTCAAAGATGAGAATGACCACGCTCCCCAGTTTTCCACGTCCTTCATGCATGTGGAGTTTTTTGAAAACATGCATCGGGATGCCAAGAGATCCCTGAAACCTGCAAGAGACAAGGATCTGGGGATTTACAATACTCAACGCTACCACATTTCCCAGGGGAATCTGAACAACGCCTTCCGCCTCTCCTCCCACCGAGAGAGGGATGGGGTCTTGTCCTTGGACCTCCAAGTCAATGGATTCCTTGACCGAGAAACCACACCCTCGTACAGTCTCATTATTGAAGCTTTCGACGGAGGGGTTCCACCTCTCAAGGGGTCCATGACCGTCAATGTAACCATCAAAGACCAGAATGACAATGCTCCAATATGGCAATTCCCACGGTAAGACCACTTATCATCAGTCATTATCAGTTATGCATTTTTCATATTGTGCAGATTAAGTGCACGCAGCAGCACACATTTTTAAAAAGCAACAAGTGACTTTCATTTCATGATTTCAAGTGTAAAAAGTTCAATTTTTCACTTTTCTTTTGCATCATCATGGAACATTCGAATTTTCAGTTTATACAAAATTCCATACTCCAATAGTCCACAAGCAACTTGTTCCATGACTTAAAAAAACCTTTTTTCTATTCCTATGCAGGGTGTCCTCAAGTCCACCAGAGTCGTACGGTTCTGGTCTGGAGGAAGTGAATTTGAATCAAAACCGATATTTTGCCACCATCCCTGAAAATGCGACGGTGGGAACACACGTTTTGCAAGTCTTTGCAACAGACATTGACGAGGGTCCGAATGGACAAGTGATCTACTCCATAAATCGAAGGCAGACGGATAAAGACTCTGTCTTCAAGATAGACCGGAATACCGGGATGATCGACGTCAACGGACCCCTAGACTACGAGACAAAGGAAGTCTACGAGTTGGTCGTCGTCGCAAGAGACAATGGGATTCAACCCCAGGAAAGTACCGTCCTAGTCACAATCAGGGTCCTGGACTTGAATGACAATCAGATGGAAATCAATGTCAGCTTTTTCTCAGGTAAGAATTCAATGACTTTCTCCTCCCAATTCCTATTGCCAATTGAAACCACAGCGCATGCATATATGTACACCTACACGACTCTACTCAAAAAATCAAAGTAGGCAGGCATAGGCATTATCAAACTTGAGTAATTAATTATTGATACATTTTAATGAGTTTCATTTCATCCACTCGCGTAGTTCAATCAAAAATGCTTTCTTGAATGCTGGACGATGACTTGTCTAAACTGATACAAAACCTTCATGTTGATAATGATGATGATGTGATGATGACCTCCGCAATCGTCTCTCTCTCTCTGTTTCATATAGCCGCAGCAGCCTCACATCAAGTTTGGCTGGTTCTTCGGTTCAGAGAGAGGAGAGAAAGATGGATGGATGATAGGTGATGGTGGTGGTGGTAAATAAAGAAAAGTTAAAAAGTGATGAGAGTGTTGAGAATACTGACTTGAACACTTTTTGCCAGATTGATTGACGATTAGTTTAATCATTTCAAGGACAGAAAAGTAGTTTCACTTCTTCATCATTAGCATCATTACTCATGCTATTAAGTATCCTAATATTGAGTGTGTGTGTATTGATAGCCAATGAATCCTTTCAAAAGTTGGTTTTTGTAAAACGTGAGGTGGATGGAACATGTCGCATAATAATCAACTTGTATATCTTTGAACACGAGAATGCCATTTTCCTTTCACAGTTTAAGGTTCTTAATTAAGCCCGAACTTGTCCAAACCAAACCACTCTCTTCCATTCCATCCATCCATCCATACCACATCACACCACGATGAATCAGTATGCCATACCTGCCTTGATTTTTTTAAAAACACGATTGACTTTTTTTAACATACCAATGCTTTCTTCTTTTGTCTTAACTAAATGACACTTTTTTTCTTTCAAAATGATGATGACTTTTATTATTATTTTCATGTCCATAGGAGAATTGGGTGTGGAGTCCCAACCCAAAGTGTCGGAGAAAGCCGTTCCGGGGGAATTTGTAGCTCGGATAAGTATAATTGACCCGGACACCAAACAGGAGTACGACAACAACATCTCCACAAACCTGGAGGGGGGTGAGGGGTACTTTAGCTTAGAAACAGTGAATAGTGCCATGTATCTTGTCGTGGGTCCTAAAAAGTTGGATCGTGAGACAAAACCAAGTTTCACTCTGAGTGTGTTAGCTAAAGATAAGAGCAACCCGTACCTAAATGCCTCCACCAAATTCAACCTCGCCGTCCAAGATGACAACGACAATGCACCCGCCTTCGAGGTGGAAGAGTATCACGCCAGCGTCTTGGAAATGGCGGAGGCGGGTTCCGTCGTGGTCCAAGTGAAAGCAAGGGATGAGGACTGGGGTGAAAATGCGAGGATTTCATACTCCCTCATTCAAAGTTCAGAAAAGCATTCGGATTGGTTTGAAATCAACGGCGAGTCTGGCGTCATTACTACAAAAAGCCATGTCGACTGTGAGATAGATCCCACGCCTCTCCTCACCGTCTTAGCCAAGGATCATGGGAAACCACCTTTGACGGGAAGTGCTACCGTTGTGGTTCATTTAATTGATACTAACGACACTCCGAGTAAGTCATTCTCTTAAAACATTCCTCTATTTCATCACATTCATTTCATTTCATCCAATAAAAAAATTGAACTATGTAATGCAAGTCACACACACACACTCACACACGTGTGCTCAAGTTGGCACATCAGGTAGTCAGAGATAAAGTCAAAGAAGAGGTGAGGAAAAGGAGTCCTTTTTTCCCCTTTGACTTTTTGACTGTGCGACTGATTGATATCCACACCCAAATCCTATAGCCTATAATAACAAATGACATTACTTTTACTTGCTTTGAAGACTGCCGCATGAATTTGGAAGAACCCGTTGTTGTCAAAATTTGATAACAGTTCACTAAAAGAAAAAGAGCTAAAAGTGACTGTTTGCGTGGCCCTGTGGTCAATGTCTAAAAGGGAAATATTTGGCCCACTTTGAATACTGCCATCCCACTATTTATCCTCACTTCTCACCCAGCATAGTATAAGTATTTATAACTCAATCACTTAAAAAGTCTCCTCCTGGCAATAAAGGATCTAAAAGGTGCTTTTGAATTATGTCAACTCTCGGATATACCTTTCCTTCCTTCCAATAAAATTCAGACAATAGAGTGCAATAAAATGGCAAAGGAAAATACTTGGAAAGGTCAAAAGCAAGAAGCGGGGAGTCAGAGTGGTTTTCTCAGAAAATATGAGGCGAGAGAGAGACCTGGATTTTTAGATTTACAATAACAATAAAAGGTATTAATCCAAAGCAGGTGTCATTGTTATTACCTGCAGCCAGCAGCAAAGGGAAGAAGTGTAAAAAGGAATACGGAGTAGTACTACACAAGTGCATTCCTTTTTACAATTTGCTTGGAGTAGAAGAAAGAGTGAGAAAACTGTATAGTCACATGCGGTGGTGTCTTAAGTGCTCCCAGGGTGTCAAAAGCCCTTTTTTCTTATCGAACAATGGGAATGTGAAACAGGCACGAGAGTTTTTCTGCTCGCAGTCGTCCGTCAAGTGTATTTTTTTTATTAAAAAAGCAAGGAGATTCTTCTTCATTTTCAATAAATATTTTTTTCAATTCTCTTTTTTTTGTCGCTTCTTTGAGGTGAAAGCAAGGAAAATCATAAATTGCGATTTTGTATACCTACGTTAAACAGTACAAAACTAGCTGCAACATCAACATTAATGATCACGACTAGGATAGCATGAAATGAAATGAATGATTTGCATATTTACTTTCTTTTTCTTTCTCCTTCTGACAAGTCGATTGTGGGTATTTTGATGTGTACTTAAAAATTTTGCTTTTACTTTTCAGTCTTCAACCAGGGATTCTACAACACTTCCATCCTGGAGACGGCCCCGTATGGCACCTGTCTCTTGAAGGTAACGTCTCAGTTTTGATCTCTTTTACCAACCTCATCATCATTGTTGTTAGTGTATTTCACATGTGAATGAGATTGACGACAGTTACGTTAAGAAGAAGAAATCACAGGGACCAGAGCCTGTGAGATTGAATGAGTGTGTGTGAGTGAGTGGGTACGTTGAGATGAAGCATGATTAATGAGGACATGTCAGAAATGAGACACGGCAGTGGTACGTGTAGTACACGTCCAAAAGGTTCAGGTCAAGGCGACACAAAAACTATCAGAAAAGAGATGATGACTGTTTTCTCTCACTTGGCTGTCATTATTGTTATAAGGTGTTTCAGAGGAACGGTAAACCCAATAGAGGTGATAATTGCCAGGTTCTGCTGTAAAGTGCCGCACTATTGTCGCATTTTAGCTTATGTTGTCCTCCTTCACTTCGTCATCCAAAAGTGGAAAAAGTAATAAATCCACATGTTAGGGAAAAGCAGGGTGAAAGTTGGAATTCTTCTGAGTGAGATGCATGAGACACTAACGAGGGGGCCTACTGCGCAGACTGGAATAAAATGAGGCGAGTGAAAGAAGAAACCACGACAGGAACCTCACTCCAGCCCATAAAATTCCTCGTATAGGAAAAAAGGGTATGGAAGAAAAGAGAAAGGTTGGCGAGGACTTTAAAGTGATGGATGTTGTTTGTTGGGACCAGAGTCTGGCTTTTGTGGATCCCTACATATTGACCACAAAAGGCGTAATATTGTACATTTTTTGAGCATTTTTATTTTGCATTCTTTCTTGGCTGCAAGAGTGAAGGCGAAGGCCTCTCTCTCTCTGGACTAATCCGACTCACCTTCCTTTGATTGGGAGCCTTATTATATTATGTACTTATTTGACGACAGAGGTTTTGGTGATGACAAAGAGACAGATAGTGTGGAGACGTTTGACTTTGTCTACTTTCTATAATAGGGCATGGATGTAGGATAGCAAAATCTAAATCTCTCTCTCTCCTCTCTGGAACTTTTAAGTGAGGAGGTGAGGTATAAAAGAAAAGGAAAAATTGTGTTCCTTTTTTTCAGGTGTTGAGAAAGGAAGAGTAGAATGCTTTTGGAAAGAAGGGTGTATTGGCCATTACAGCTAGTTAGTGAGAGATCTGTGGATGGATGATGATAATGACGATGATGGCTAAAGGGAAAAGAAGAAGAAGACGAAGAAGATGGTCTCCATTCCATTATATAATTCCTCAAGATATACCCTCACTTTACTTTATTCTTCTTCTTCTTTCTTGATTATCCCCGTGTGTACTCGTATCCCTACCTGTTCGTGTATGCCTACTTACCTGGCAGGGCAGGTTGTTGTTAAGACTGGTTCCATTGGCTCCACATAAATATAGGCTTCACACTCTTTCCACAGCCATTATTATTACTCCAATCCAATCTTCTTGGTTTTTCTTGTAAGAAGAAGAAGAGTGAGTGTACTGTTAAATTATCAGACTGGATTTTTACTTTTGGGAGTAGTAGTGGTCTTCTTCTTCACCCTCACCACCACCACTCTCACTCCAAGCCAAGCTTTGTTACATTTCCTTTCCATTTACATTTCTTCTTTGCCAGGTAGGAGGAAGAAAGATATAGATTAAAAGTAGCCCTTCTTTCTTTTGCTGCATACTCTCATTCACATGTCTTTGTTTATAATAATCAGCGACTTGGCTTTGTGTTCTTGGTTGTAATAACAATGCTGGTGGAGGCTAAATGACACACATCACCTTCACTTTACTTTGGATGGGAGTGTGATTGGGATTGGACTGATGATGATGATGATGATGGTTGGTAATTTCACATTATGCCTGTTCCACCAATTTCTCCAACCCCACTTTCGTGGGAAATTCCTCTCTTCTTCTTCTTCTTCGTCTTCTACATTCTCTATGTCCTCTTCCTCTAACATGTAATCATCCTCATTTTCATCATCGCCATTATCATCATCATCATCATCATTCGTCGTCGTCGTCGTCGTCTTGTTCTTCGTCGTCGTCCAAATCATTTCTTTCTTCCTTTCTGCATCTGCCACAAAAATCCTCACGGCATTTGATTCCCACTTATCATCCCAAATGGAAATGCATAAAAGTATGGATGGAAATGAAATATCAGAGAGAAAGTCCTAGTAAAAGGTGACTCAAGGATTAATAATAATAAGCATAGAATGACATGACTGACTTGACTTAAGGTTCTTTAGTCGGTGCGTTGCAAGGACCAAAAAACAAACCCCATTTTCCCTGTATTTATTTATCATTGTTTAATGCTTTAATATTTACAAAATCCTGCGGTGGTATCTTCAAGAGTTTTAGTTCGTTCACTTCATTTCATTGCTGGCGAGTGGGCGTGGTAGAGTCATTATTCCCATCTGCCCCAGAAACTAAAAGCACTTAAAAAACTTGGGGAGGTTGGCTGCATTCCCTTCTCTCTGTAGACTAAAAAAGAAGTCAAATGTCTTAAAGGCAATGTTAAATAATAATGCAAGAAGAGAATACATTTATTGACTTCCTCTCCATTCCTTCCAGGGGGAAGATTTTTGTAGAAACAAAATGACACTGACGTGAGTGACAAAGTCAATGTTTGCATGTTATCATGATTTTCCTTTTTTTTCAAAGAAAGTCAAAACTATAGTCGGTTCTCGAGCTTGTAAATGTCTGCCAACAAACCAAATCTCTCGAATGCTTTAAATTCAATACTGTTATGTCTATCATTGTTCCATACCGTTGACATTGTGACAATTTGTTCATAGGAGATACAAAATATTGAGCATGAATTAGAGGTTCCCCATTCCAATGATGGGACAAGCCATAATGACAGCGTGTGGGGGGTATTATGCGATCCATTTACAGTTTCATAAATCCTAAGATTGCAACAAATTGTCCAACTATTTTGTGGTATCCTGCAGAAATACTGAAAAAGTGGTAAATCGACGGCAAAGTCGAAAGAGTATATGAACGAACGTAGTTGTGAAGAAAGCCATGTTGATTCGATGCCTATTGCATGCCCACCACAAAGCTACGCGTACTTTTGCAGTTTCTTTGAGAGCAAGAAGTTTAATTGGACGACAGGAAGACTCTTATTAAGTTAATCATGACATACGGTAACAAAGACTCAAAAGTAGTAGTGAAACAGAGGAAGAAAAAGAAAGAAACGATTGTCCGTCTACCTCCATTATTGTAGTAGAGGTTATTATTATCATTATTATTGTTTTTGTGATTACAGGTATCAGCGTCGGATCCAGACTGTGGAATAAATGCTCAACTCTCTTACAATCTACTGAATGCTGAACCTCAAGTGGAACTGCCATTCTCAGTTAATTCCAAATCTGGTGAAATTTGTGTATCTGGCCCTCTCGACTACGAGAAAAAAGACGTCTACCAAATTCTTGTTTCGGCATCCGATACCGGTTAGTCCCTATACTTTGTAACTGTTGTTAACGTCTTATGATTGCAGACCGTGAGGGAGTGTATGTGAAAGTAATTATTGTACTTTTGCTGCATGCATTTCATCATCATCACGAACGAACGAACGAGCCTTGCATTTTTTCTATGCACATTTTTGATATGTCAATGAATTATTTCAATTGAAATTTCAGGTGGCCTGAGTTCAACTGCAGTTGTCAATATCCAGTTAATTGATGAGAATGACAACACCCCCACATTCTCCTCACGAAGTTTTAGCGTGACCATTAAGGAATCTGCTGTCCAGACTGGACCGATCGTAGTTGTGGCTGCTACCGACAGTGACTCCTCGAAGTTTGGCCAGGTCACCTATTCTTTTGTGGAAGGGAATGAAGAAGGACTATTCTCCATCAACAAGTTCACTGGAGAGATCTCAGTCTCCAGAAGCCTGTCTTCCAAGTCAAAGCAAATCCACAGGCTTCGCGTAACAGCTCGAGATGGAGAAAATCAATTGACAGATCAAAATGCGGAAATTACGGTGTACGTTGCTGGAGTAAATTTCCAAGCCCCGGTCTTTCAAAATCCTCACTATCGTTTTACTGTGTCTGAGGACGCCAGTGTCCAGTCCTCCGTAGGGTCCATTATGGCCACAGGTATGTCTTTTGTGACGGCTGTAAGAATTGCTTATAATTTGTGACGTTTGTATTACAGGGAATGGTCGAGTTCGCTACTCCATTATTTCCGGCGACCCTAAGTCTCTCTTTACAATTGACCAGTACAATGGAATGATCAAAGTCGCTGGCAAATTAGACTTTGAGGAGTTCCCACGCCATTCACTCAACGTTCAAGCTAAAGTTGACCAGCATGAAGTCCTAGGCTACTGCCAAGTTGAGATAAAAGTGTCTGATGTGAACGACAACAGCCCCCAGTTTGAAATGAAGGAGGTCAAACTGTGGATTCCTGAAACGGCGGAAGTTGGAACTGTGGTGTATGTCACCAGAGCCATTGATCGTGATAGCGGGCAGAATGGAGATGTCATCTACTCCTTGGTTCAAAATCCCTTCAATATGTTCAAGATTGACAAATTTCGGGGCTACCTAAGTCTGCAGAAGCCACTGGACTATGAGACCATGAAAGAGTTTGGAGTGATTGTTACGGCTAAGGATAATGGTTCTCCTCAGAGACTGTCAGAAAGTTTAACCATTCACATAGAGGTCCAAGATTCAAACGACAATGCCCCTGTGTGGTTCAAGGTATATTGCTCTTTCTTTTATACCTTCACATTCAGTCATATACATTTTTTCACTTATCCCTTCTTGACTTGTTTTACAGAAACGCCATGACTTTTGGATAAAGGAGAGGTCTCCACCAGGCACTTTTGTGGGCAGGCTGTCCAAGCAGGACAAGAACCAAAATGGAGCAATCAAATTTCAAATACAACCCCCGGTTGATGGTTTCCAAATTGACTCTGATTCAGGTACTTTTCTAACGCTGATGGTTGTAACTTGTAATGTAATTCAATTTGTTTTGTATTGGAATCCACAGGAATCATCAGCACTGTGAAGCAAATTTACAAAAATTATTCGAATTATGAGCTCACCGTGATGGCGTATAATCAGTTCCCCAATATGCCAAAGGCAGAATTCTTGGTCTTTGTTCATCTTCTGGACTCAACCTCTAGGAGCAAAATTCCATTGTACGTAAATCTCCCACGGGTTTAAACGTTTTCAAGTTGAGTTGACTTTATTTGTAAACAGGCTTGCGGAGGACAATGATAATATGCAATATCAAGTTAACATTACGGAATCCCTACAACCAAATGCAGAAATCATTCAAGTCATTGCTCTGGATGAAGACTTTGGAAATAACGCCAGGATCACGTATAGAATTGAAGAGTCTCTCTTGCAAAACGTTGTGGGGGTGGTGCCTTCCACGGGCGTGGTTTATTTGAAGAGTCCAGTGGACAGAGAAGTGCAAGATGAATACATTATCAAAATCACAGCCACTGACCATGGCGTCCCTTCCCTTTCATCCACTGCCACAATTCACATCAGGGTTCTTGACGAAAATGACAACGCTCCAGTTTTTGAGAGGGTGAGACATAGTAGTACTGCTTGAGAATTAAGGTCATTATTATAATCCGTGTATTACTACAGGACACGTTTAAGTATTTCCTGAGAGAAAATAATGAGCCTGGAGTTGTAGTGGGACAAGTTACGGCACATGACAAGGACACAGGGGACAATAGTGCAATTCGTTATTACTTGCAACCTAAGCATCCATACTTCTCTGTGAATGATCTCACTGGTAAGTTAGGAATTACAAAATGACGCGTGCAAAATCTCATGCTACATTAATCTCATTTTAGGGGTCATCACTGCCACCATATCTTTAGACAGAGAGAAGCAAACTATGTACGAACTTCAGGTTGTTGGGGTTGACCAAGGAAATCCTCCACAACAGTCTGATGTCATCATTCAAATAACACTCACCGACGACAATGACAATGACCCTCAAATAACAGAACCTGATCAAGACTCCATAATTGTTCTAGAAGGGCTTCCTGTGGGGACTGAAGTGGCACGGATAATGGCAGTGGACTCTGATCATGGGAACAATGCGAAAATCTCATATTTCCTAACCAGTGGTATGTCTTACTTTATTTTTCTCACTATGCCTTCATCTATTTACATCCATTTACACGACTAACGTTATCCTTATTGCAGATGAGTTCACAGTGGACGCGGTAAATGGAACCTTAAGAACGAAACGGGTTCTTTCTCGGAGCTACAGGACGTTTTACAATCTTCAATTACGCGCAAGAGACCACGGATCTCCTCCAAGGGAGTCATTCCGTGATTATCGAGTCGAAGTAGCGGACATACATGACCAGAGGTCGGAGAGTTTGTTTGTACCGAGTAAATTGTGGTTTGAGGTATGTTTTTTTAAGCCGCTTCTATGGACAATAGTAAATCTAAGATTAACTTGGTATAGGTGTACGAAAACGCTTCAGTGGGACACACTGTTGGGAGGATAACACCCACCTTTGACGCTACACATGGAAAACCCCATATTTTCTACCGAATTGAGGGTGGGAATATTCTGGGTGCTTTTGAAATCCATGCAACGAGTGGAACTTTGGTCGTCTCCAGCAAATTAAACTATGAAGATATACCACAGTATGCACTCTCCATTAAAACCATACTTCAAACTCCCAACAACTTTGTGGAAAGTGTTATCTCAGTTCAGATAAAAGTGTTGGATGTGAATGACGAAAGGGCAAAGTTTAAGGAAGACCCTGCTGACCTGTTAGTGTCTGAAAATACAGCAGTGGGAAGTGAGATTTGGAATTTTGCTGCAGTAGACAGTGACTCTGGACTGAATGGAATACTTCACTACAGCATTTCTCACCAAGAGCCTCAAGAGAAATTCAGAATCAACATTCTCACAGGCTCCCTTTACCTCCAGTCACGATTGGATTATGAAACTTGCGGTTCCTATGTCATAATTGTGACTGCGACTGATCAAGCAGCCGAGGACAGACTAAATTCGTCTGTAACTGTTAACATTGCTGTAAAAGATGAGAACGACAACTTTCCAGTATTTCAGACCTCGGCCAACATTGATATCTACGAGCTGGAGCCCTTGAAAACTGAATTCCACACCATAATTGCAAAAGACATCGATGACTCGGCGAATGGACAAGTGTCTTACAAAATACTGAATGGTAATGACGAAGGCATCTTTAGTCTGAACGAAGACAATGGTCGTTTGTCCCTTGCCAAGCCTCTCAAAAGGAATGTCAAACGCTACTCCTTAAATATAACTGCATATGATCATGGCACTCCAGTAAATCAAGCGTCCCAACTCCTTTCCATCAGCGTGAAAGCGGATAATAATCACAGTCCTAGATTTTCCAGCAATAAGTACGAGGCAAAAGTGATGGAGAATTCTCCAATGGGAACTCAGGTTCTAAAGATAACGGATCTGCAAGGAGATGCCTTCGGTAATGCACAATTCTCTTTCATTTCTCTGTAACTTATTAATTATTGGAATTTGTATGTTAAATAGATGTCTCAAATGCTCGTTACACAATCCCTGATGGCGTTGGGGATGGAAAGTTTGGCATTGATGCGAAAACTGGAGTGATAAAAGTCATGGGGCAAATCGACTATGAACTCTCCAAGGAGTATTCGCTAACGATATACGTCCAGGATGAGAAACAACTTTACGTCTATGACAAGACTGTAGTGCACATTACCGTCATTGATGAAAATGACAATGCACCCAACTTTCACGACACTTGCACCGATCTGACTGTTCCAGAAAACAATGAGTTGGGCGTCTTCCATATATTCACTGCTGAAGACCTTGACACAGGAAAGAACGGTCAAGTCACTTTCGCCATCGGAGCTGGGAACGGGGACAACATGTTCAACGTTGACCTCCGAAGTGGAAAGCTTTCTGGAAGACCTTTGGATAGAGAAAGACGAAGTCAGTACCATCTCATCATTGTGGCACAAGACCAAGGGAGCCCCAGCAGAAAGAGCACCTGCAACATGACTATTCATGTCGACGACGAGAATGATTCCCCAATACTTTTCAGTGCTCCTTCCAAAGCAGAAGAGCAGATGTTGGTCAAAAGCGTTAGTAACCCATCTTTCCGCGAGACCCAGACAGGTCAAGCCATATATTCCGCATCCGTACCAGAAAACGTCCCCGTAGGAACAGTTGTCTTGAAAGTCCACGCTAACGATGCAGACATCGGGGTCAATGCCATCATTAAATACTCCCTGAATAACGAGAGTCATTGGCACTTCATCGTTGACAACGCAACCGGCGAAATTCGAACTGTGGGGTAATTTACAATTTCTTTAGCCCATACCTTCTTTATTCCCAGACGGTTAAAAGTATGATGTTCATGTTTACAGCCCACTGGACCGAGAGGAAATTGGCACGTACATTTTTGAAGTTGCGGCCACGGATGGTGGTTTATATGACTCTAGATCATCCACTGCCTCTATTCACCTCACCATTACTGACGTCAACGACAATCGGTACGTACTTGAGGAAGAGAACTCAGGGAGCTGGAGTAGTAACTTATTGTTTCTCTTTGTAGACCTCAATTTAAGGAAAGCCTAAGTGTCTTGAAAATTCCCCCGCACGCAAAACTGGGTTATCAGATTGGGGGAGTGGTGGCAACGGATGCGGATGAAGGGATAAATGGGGAGCTAACTTACAGGTACCATACTTAGCCAACATATTTCTAATCCTATATTAATCCGTTCACTTCTGTAACATAGTTTGGCCTCTGAAAACGCCAAGTTTACCATCAACACTCAAACAGGACAAATCACACCGGTCACCTCATTGACATCAGACAGAGGGAAAGTGTTTTATCTCAAAGTTGTAGCTAAAGACCAAGGTGTTCCATCCTTAAGTGCGACGGGTCTAGTGGTCATCCAAGTTGGCGAGATTGATCCTCAAGCTGGTCTCAATTTCCAGGAGACCTCTTATAAAGCAGAATTAGTTGAAAATTCTCCAGTTGGTGCGGATGTCATCAGAGTTACTGCGCTGAGGAATGATGGCCGACGGTCACGTATTAACTACGAAATTGTGGGAGGGAATGAGGAGGGTGTGTTCGACATTGATGGTGGTTCTGGCCAAATTCGTGTGAAGGACCCACTGCTCTTGGACAGAGAACACAGAAGTAAATTCAATCTACTCGTGTCCGCTAGGACGGAAGGATCGCTACTCCACTTTGGTCATACGACTGTGGAAGTTGTTCTCCAAGATGTCAACGACAATTTTCCACACTTCACTCAAGAGTCTTACATTGCATCAGTGTGGGAAGGGAATGCGAAGGGGACTTTTGTAACTCAAGTGAGTCTTCTATAGCTTGTTTCACAATGCCCCAATAATGCCATAACTCTATTTTGTATAGGTAACTGCGACGGATGCGGATGAAGGGATGAATGCCAACATTGTCTACCACATCATTGATGGAAATACAGATAATGCCTTCGTCATTGAGCCACCCTTTTCTGGAATTGTGAAAACCAACATCGTTCTGGATAGAGAAATCTTGGACGACTATAGACTAACAATCATTGCCACGGATGAAGGTTTTCCACAAATGACTGGAACATGTTATCTCCACGTCAATGTGATTGATATTCAAGACCAAAGGTGACTGGCAACTTGCTATTATAAATTGACTCAATGCATTTAGTACAAACTGACTTGACTTGTTTTTCTGCTCTCTAGCCCTGTCTTTCCTCTCCATTCTGTGATTTCTGTGAAAGAAGACTCCCCAGTGGGAACTTTGGTGACTACAATGGTGGCAAATGACATCGACACAAATCCAACTCTCGTGTATGGATTTACGGAGCAAGGAAATCCTGAGGGGATGTTCTCAATCGGGAAGTACACGGGACGCGTGACTTTGGTCAAGCCTTTGGATTTCGAAACCGTCAAAACCCATAGTGCCAAAGTTCAAGTGTCAGACTCTGTTCACACTGCGTACACCACGCTTACACTCAACGTGTTGGATAGTAATGACAACAGTCCCCTTTTCTCAAAGGATGTATACCGTATTATGATATCAGGTATGTCACAGTTAATAATCTTTGGCCATTGGAAATTACAGCAGTCGTTGTTCTTTTCAGAAGGAGCAAAGGTGGGATCTAAAGTCGGTCATGTTAATGCCACTGACAGAGACGAGAAGGACAATGGTGTTGTCAAATATTCTTTGCGTGCACCGAAGGGGAGTCAAAATGCTCCCAAGTTTCTTCGCATAGACCAGGAGTCGGGAGCCATTTACCTAAACTCCAGCGTGACATTCATGAGGGATACCCCTTTTTCACAACTGATTGTCACAGCGACGGACAAGGGACTACCACCAAAATCTTCCGAAGCTACAATCTGGATTGAAGTTCGTCCTTCACACTCGCATATCCTCAGATTCTCCGCATCTAAATACAGGTTGGTAAAACCATTTCATTACAAATGTGTAAAAAAACATATCTAATTAACCCTTGACTATTCTTTTAGATCCGTAGTCAGTAAATCTACAAAAGCTGGAAGTGTTGTAACGCAACTTTTTGTGGAAAGAACGGATCAAGTGGCGAAAGGCTTGCATTTCCACTACTCCATTGTCTCGGGCAATGACGGTGACCACTTTTCCATCAACAGGTATACAAACAAGCATTAACCCCAATCCACGTTGAACCTCATTAATTAACACTTTTTTATTATTTTAGTCACAACGGCCAAGTGGTGCTTGCAAAGGAGTTGGACAACGACAGTGCAACCTACTACACTCTAATAATTTCCGCCGATTGTACAAGCATGGATAAGTGCAGTTCTTTTACTGAGTTAATAATCGAGGTGTCTGCTCCCACCAGCACGGAACTAATTTTCGAGAAACCCTACTACAAAGTTACCGTGAGCGAGGGAAAAGCATTTGGAAGTGCAATCTTAAAGCTCCACGCCACCAATTCGAAAATGAACGGATCTGTGATGTACGAAATAACATCTGGAAATGAAGAGGAAGTTTTTGACTTGCACCGAAAGTCTGGCGTACTTACTCTGAGAAAGACGCTTGATTACGACCAACCTCGCAACAACTATAAAATGGTAGTGCAAGCAGTTGATTCAGAGAGAAAAGTGTGGAACTTTACTGTGGTGGACATTTCAATAGACGATGAGAATGACAATGAACCCAAGTTTTTGTTTTCTACCTATGTTGGTTTTGTGGGGGAAAATGAGCCGATGGGAACAAGTGTGTGTACAGTGAAAGCTACTGATTTGGACAAGGGGATCTACGGGAAATTGCAGTACTCCATTTTGGATGGGGATGGAAAGGACAAGTTCACAATTGCTTCCAGCACAGGAGTGGTTACGACGAACTCCATTTTCGACTACGAGTCAAAAAGCAGATACTATCTAACCATCAGAGCTAACGACATTGGGGGAAAGTCATCTACATCAAAATTACAAATTGAAATTGAATCAAAGGACGAATTTGCCCCACAGTTTTTGCAGAAAAACTATCACTTTGAAGTTCCCCGAAATGCTGAGCCAGGGCATGTCATTGGTCGTGTGGAAGCAGTGGATCAGGATCGTGGCCCTGACGGTTTTGTCACATATCATCCGGTGAAAGTCAATCCAAACTTTGTGGTAAATTCCACGACTGGCTTCATCATTCTTAACGTTCCTCCAACTGAACACATCAACTCCACTCTTATCATTCTCGCTTCATCTGGACGAAATGATTCAAAATCTTCAGTTGTCACGATTGAAGCTGTTTTGGGTGAAGCGTCAAAGGAACTTGAACTTGCTTCGTCTGCAACCGCAGAATGGTTTTTGGGGATCCTGGTGACAGTTCTACTTCTCGTGCTCATAGCCGTGGCAATTGCCTACCTCGTCCACCTCAGAAATAAGCGTCAACTCATGAAGGGGAAAAGTGAAGGGTTTCACAGTCCTAATTTTGACACTCTGAACTATGCCACTTCCACGAAGCAAGACAGTCTTTACGGCTCACATTATGGAAACATATTGGACATGAGGAACAATGAAAGGAGACGGGTCAACAACACCATTTCTGAGCTGTCAGACCAGAGCAATTCTGCGTCAAGTGGTCGAGGTTCGGCTGAAGATGGGGAAGAGGTGGAAGATGAAGAAATCTGCATGATTAATGAAGGAACCTTGGCACAACAGCAGCTTCGAGGCGTTGGGACAGACGGTGGTCGTCATGGTCACCACGACGAGGATGATGATGACGACGAAGACGATGGTGGTGACGATGACAATGTCTCACAAAATTCAGCCAAAAATACTCAAGAGTACTTAGCAAGACTCGGAATTAGGCCAAATGTGGGGGACGGAAACCTATCTCCCAACTCCGACAACCTTCACCACGTCTACGACGACAAGGATAGAGGGACAGTTGACATTTCTGCCTTAATCTACGCACAAATCTCTGAAGATCTCAACCACTCTGCTTTAGTCGACAAGCCAGTGGTGACTTATAAAAATGTTCCACAACCCTCCATCACAGGGTCGCTTAGTTCAATTGTACATAATCAAGAAGAACTTGGGGGTAGCTATAACTGGGACTATCTTCTTGACTGGGGTCCACAGTATCAACCTCTTGCTCATGTCTTTTGTGAAATTGCACATTTAAAAGAGGGTTCTGCCCGATCGGAACCCACGTATTGTGGCATCTCTTCCAACAATATGTCTAGTAATTCCTCTGACAAGGGGAGTAGTAGTGGTCACGGTGGTGGACGTCATCATCACCCGAACTTACCTCTCAATAGTAGTAATAGTAACAAAGGCTCTAATATTCCTAGAATGGGTCCCTTGCCCCCTTTACCAATGCTCCCACGTTCCCCAATTCCAAACGACATCAATTTCACTTCCGGTCCCATTTCACCCTCCTTTTCCCCTGCACTCTCCCCACTAGCAAACCGATCCCCTTCAATATCCCCCTTAGGAAACGTAAGTGCCAGTAATATTAGACCCTCTCAAATCCATGATCCTTATCACCATCGACCTGACGCTAATTTTGGCTTGTAATAATTTATGTTAGTTCTTGTATTAATGTTCGCAATAATAATGTCGTTGTGTGAGACTTTTTACTCATCCAGTATTACTAACTAACAGAAACCTAGATAATAGTTTTGTATGCCCTGAAGTTGCGGGTATGAATAATTGCTCAAAGTCATACTTTTTAATCCTCCTTTGAGCCAATCCTTTAATCAAAAGGGCAGAATCCCACAAAATTTCATCCCAGTGCCATAAAAAAGAAAACTTCACAAGAGTGAAAGTATGTCAGTGTCATGTCTTGGCGTGGGGTTTGCTTTCCCTAATATTTTATTATACCTCAGACAACGACAGAAACTTTTTTATTTATTCATACATACAACCTTCTAGTCCCATTTTAATAGACTTCAATTTTGTTAATGTTTAGATAAAACTGTCTCTCAGACGAATCACCGTGTTGCATTTTTATCTGTTTTATGATCTTTTCTTCTAAAAGAAATGATGCAGACGGTATCAGGGTTTTTATTATTTATTTTATGATCCAAAGAAATTGTTGTCTCTGAAATGACTTTTTATGCGCTCATAAAATTTTGATGCAATTTTTTTTTCAATATCTACTTTTTTGTAATTTTATATTTTAGCGATGATGATGGTGGGTTTATATAAAAGGTTACGGAAAAACCTCTTTGTTTAAGTCCTTTTAAAGTAGTATTTTATTCAATAGACTCACTCGATTGGTTGTGATTTTTAGCATAGAATGAGGCTTGCTCCTGAACAAAGAAGCATCATTTTTTTTTGTTCGGGGTCGTAGTGCTTTTTAATAAAACCTACTTCGTTCTGCATGTCGTCGCCATGACTGTTGCTCTATGTAATGTAATTTATATCACTTATTAGCGATTTATAATTCTTTACTTTTTATTGATGAGTATTTGTCATGTTTTTTTAAATATGGCCGAGAGAGAGACTGCGGTTGAACTTTGTTATATGTTCCAGTCATAATTTTTACATCATGTGTCCAACACTAATAATAATACAATACAATATATATATAGAATAGAATAATTGAACTATGAGTGTAGTCGTATAGTGTTATAAGTACTTGATGATGATGCGATGCGATGCGTTGTTGCCGCAAACGTTTTTCAGTATTAATAAAACAAACTGATATCCAACAACTGAAACAGATTTCTTTCAAAAAACTTGTTCGTTTTACACCAAGTTCATAACGAGTTTCGTACATAGATACTACCTACTTATTGGTTGTAGCTATACGAGTTACGGGCGTTTAAAAAGGGAGAAGGACATCGCCACAAATTTTACTTGGACTGGTGATTATTAGAGGTGTCTATTGAGGGACTAAATTTTAGGATATTTGGGCATAGAGTTGAGTGCTCATGAAGAGTCGCTTGGCTCTCTCGAGAGGAAGGTAAAAGTGAGTGAAAGTGGATTGGGCTTGCATTGCGATTCCTCTGCACTGCATAATCTACGCACATTCATAATAGTACGCTAATTAAATATTAGGTAGGTAAGTAATTTATATTATGTCTATGGTATACACACAATTTTGCACCCAAAGTAAGTGCAAATCAATGGATGAATTCTATACTCATGTCACAGATATTTCTTCACCGTCTTCATCCTCTCGACTTGACGTACTACTGTTGTTATTGTTATTATTATTATTAATATTGTTGTTGTGGAGACTGGAGGGAGAGTAGTCTATAACAGCCATTCTGTTAGAAGAAGGGGATGAGGATCCTGGGGACGAAGGGTCCATCATTATCTTAGGTAAGTCCTCATTGTTGGAGTAGGAGAGTGAGGGAGAGTGCAAGGGGGAGTAGTCAACCAGGTCCATCTTCTGCTGCTTATCCCCAGACGCATCACTTAAGTCTGGATGTGGATTGTTCTTATTTGGCAATGTCTGTTCTCGGGATCCCCCACTCGCCAGTAACTCTCTCTCCTTTGAATTTCGCCATTTCATCCTCCGGTTTTGAAACCAAATTTTTACCTGTCATAATCAAATGAAAATTACTTTATTTTCATGACAACATTCAATCCACTTATGTCTAATCTTTCATGTATTAAACTATTAAGTGGCTTTAAAAGCCACGCGTCATCTCCATCGTCATCATGCATACATGTGGAAGGGGAAAGTCAAATAAATCCGAAGAGTGAGTAAACAATAAAACATCCTGCAGGCAGAGGGCAAAGTAGTGAAAGTGGATTACTTTATGAAAAAATCTCTCTCTAATTCTTTCGCGTGGCTGTCATAATGACAAGATTTTGTTACAACTAACTTTTAATTTGCTGTCATTTGAGACAGTAGTCAGTCAGTCACAAAAGGGATTGAGGAAAGGAAAGGAGATAAAAGAGTGAGGCCTTCCTTCACAATCCGTGAGTATCTATTAGAGTGGACGTAATACTTAATTAATATCTAATATGACTGGGCAAATAATAGAATGTTATTGCTCTTGATAATAATAAAAGGTGGAGAGGAGAAAGAGAGAGAGATGTGAATGTGTGAGGTTGGGAATATGAGAAAATAATGGAATCAAGAAGATCGAGTTACGGTGTTTGAGATGAGAATGAATGAAGTCGGTCTCCTCCTGACTGAAATGAAATGTGGCCGAAGAAAGGAAAGGAAAGGAAAGGAAGGAACATCTGGAATAAAGGCAATGATGAGAGTTTTAGTATTGGAATTGTAATGGGGATGTGGATGTATGTTATGTGAGTGAAGTGAAAGGGGCGCATAAAATAAAATATACAGTGTCTTTGAACGCGACAAGCAGAAGATATGGGAAAAGCTTTATTGAGCTGATCAAGAACAACATGCGCATATTGTGACAGATTGCGGCGATTTATCAAAAGTAATTGCTCAAGTGGAAGAATCACACAGGGGAAAGGGAGCTCTCTTAGGGTATATAGTCTGAAAGAGTGTGTGGAGTGGATATGAGAGGAAGGAAGGAAGACGAAGAAAACGATGATGAGGATGAAGGGTGCTGGTGAAAGCTTTCCCGCAGTCCATTGGCTAGCCGAGAGTCGATAAAGCCTCTCAGCAAGCCCACAAATGAAGATAAGAATAGGGATTCGTTGGAATGTGCGAATGAGCAACGCGGCAGATGTTACATCTCAAATCTTGCACTAAAAACAGCCTCACCAAGACCAAACTAAACTTAACTTGGACCATAGATTCATTTGAGTACTCTTAATGATTCCCTATATCAACATTAAGCCTCTCTCTGCTTTCTTTGCCTGAGACGACGACTTTTACGTGCAAGAAAGAA
>JAQIWU010000509.1:0-25364 GCA_034696445.1 Isotomiella minor
GAGGAAACAGGTAGAGAAAGTTGCACGTTCTTTAAACCCAATTTGAACATAGGGGTAATTAATGACTACAACCAACACACCGTACAGTTACGACACAATGAAGTATGATGCAGTTGTCTAGTTTTTTATTAGTAATATTAAAAAAGTCACTTGAACTTTGCGTAACTTTTAGCTGAATGATTTGAAGCCGTTCATTGTACTTTACATAAGTTGTACATTACGTAGGCATAGGTACTCTACTTAATAATGAATGAATTTGTGTAGTAACCTCATAATCTCTTGTCCGGCACTGGCACCAATATAGAAGAATGTCTTTTGCGCTATTTGCACTTGTTTTCAACTCTTGGTTTGCGAATTTAAACAATGGAGCCCCTTCCGCACTGATTACATCCAAAGACAAAAAAAAATCCAAAAATATAATGCTTAGATTTGGAATGACTCAAAATTGTACATGTAAAAAATAAGGCACAGAGAAAAAATTGCTTTGCACAAGAGGAATGAAGTTGATCGTGAGTGAGAAAGTAAAGGATGCTCATTTTTTAGGAGAAATGAAGGGGCATCAGGTAAAAGAGGAGGCAATCAAGAAAACAAAAAAAACTGGGTGTAGTGTCGAAGACTGTGTAAAAACTAACTTTGCTTTTGATTTAGCGTCTTGGTCCATTTGCTTGAACTTGTTGACCCCAGCACCTTTTCCAAGGGCACCAGAAGAAGCAGCAGGGGTGACTGGGAGTGGTTTCACGGGTGCGGGACCGGGTTGCTGAGTCCGACTAATGGATTCCGTTTGAACGGATGTCACAAAAGAGGTTTGTGGCAACGGCTTTACTTTGAGGGGAATGAAGGCACCCGAGGTTGGGGCTACATGTTCAGTGTGTGGCTGCTGAACTGGGATCGGCCGCTCGAAAGTTACTAACCTCTTTGCTTCACCTGAATTAAGAAGCGTTGAGTCACACAAATTGCCTATTTGGTAGTTTAATCCGGTAACCTTGTGGGCACCTCAGTCAAAAGGAAGCAAGAAAAATGGGGGAATTGTACAATAATCAAGCAGGGTGTGCGTGTGAAACATAATAGCATGAGTTAGTGATGGTGATTCAGGAAGGAGATGACAAGAAACGTGAGGAAGCTATTCTGGGATACGCTGAGACTGGCCATAAGGTAAAATGTCACAACTCAGACTAAATTGCGAATGGGTGGCACTTAACTGTTATACAAAATTTGCAACCCTGGGATGCCACGGTCATTCAATGAAGGAGCATGCATGGCAGTGATGTTACGCAATTTGTGAGGACAGAATTGGACAAATTGATTATCATATTTTTTTGGAAATATGCCTTTGCAATTGTCAAAAAGAGGGGAACTGTTTACTAACAAAAATTTGTAAAAATCAGCACCTCTAAGCTTCCAAAATAAAAAAAATTACAAAAATTTTGCAACTGTGGACCCTGAAGGTAAAGTCCTGGGCTCTGGGAGAGAAATGTTGGCTGTCCTGTTGTTGTTAGGTTATGGTAACTCATGATGCCTTCAGTTCCTACAACTGACACTGTATGGTTTGAAAGTTTAGAATTATCTTTGAGACTTCAGTTTCAGAAAGAAGAGGATTACACGTATACAAAATATATTTAATTGGTGGTGAGTGAATGTGAATATTGTTACTTACTCAGGTTACTCATGTCAAGTGATTTTGAAGAGCTTGAAGCCCAAGCCCTAGCCCGAGAAAATTGAGACCGATTAACAGAGAACCTCTCCTCTGAAAGAAAACAAAATTTCATTCTCCACAGCTACCTTTCTATTTGTAAGGCATAAAAATACTTTCTCTACTTTTGGAATTTATACGCAGTCTTATTCATTTTCTTACTCTTATAATTAACACCCAGAAGTCCACTGTATCGGTCTTAAATTCTATATATACGTGTACGGGTTTTCGTGTCAGTTATGATATGTGCTGGTGGGTTATTTCGTGAATATTTTAGGTGCTACAAAAATTAAAATGATGTTTATTTATGGTCGGAGGGTTGAAACTGGTTTCATAAGATTTTAGGAATGGGAGAAATGAGGAAAGGGTCAAATTAAAGCTTGCTCCACATTTACATTGGGCTTGTCAAACTCAGTAATAATATTCCCTTGTAAGAACGCACGAGTAGTTCTAGTTAATTAGGTGTGGAATGACTAAACTTTTTACATTTGTTAATGAATACAAGTAGTTAAAAAACTCAGAATGTAGGAGAGTCATTCAGGAGGACTAACCGGAAGCTCTATACACCCACCATGGAATTGGATGACATGTTGAAGCACCTTCCCTTCAGCCATTGCGGGTTCACTACCACTGTCCATTAATTTCTAACTACCTCAAGGTTCTTTTTACAGTTATTTACACGGTTCTATTGTAACTTTCCAATTCCAACCCATCAAGTGGATCGGAATCACGGCTTGTTACTATACGGCATCAGCAAAGCAATTGTTTGTTAGTTACGATACGATTGTCATTATTGAGTAACATGTTTTTTTCATTAACTTTCCGACTCACACGAGCCAACTGAATGAATTGAGACTGTCATGATGGCATTATTGTTAGGAAAAGTGGATGAAGTGTGGAAGCTTAATTGTGTGTGAGTGAAACGTGGTTCGTGTGCACCACACGAGGCACTTATTAATGTTTTTTTTAAAGTTTATAAACGTTACTCGTCACACAAAAATGATAACTTAAATGGTAGATGACCACAGTGTAGCAATTTGTTGTTTAACCACAGCAGCAACTCATTACTACATGTAAATCACTCATGAATCATGGTTTAGAAATTCACACCAACGTCAAACTTGATTGATTCACTAGGCCAACAAAGCCATACCGGATGCCTTGAAAAGGCTCTCAAAAATTTCGTCCACGTCCTCTTCTCCATCAGAATTTTGTCTTGGGGTTCTCATGATTTTGCTGTGGGAAGACGACTTTCGGAGTGGACCGTTGGGTTGTTTGGACGTAGGGGATCTGGATGTTTGCTTGTTCAACTGAGCAAAGTATGCTTCGACTTCCCTCTGCTTCTTGTTAGCACTGTCTGGAGACATTTGAGCCTCAAACTGCTTGGGAAACATGCCGTGCGTTTTTGGCAATGTGGGTGGCTTGGAAGAGGATCTGCTTTTGACCGAAGGGGGCATCCCGTCTTGAGCACTGAGGAAGAGACTCTGTGCTCTGTTAAATATGCTGCTGCCTGACGAAGTCCGATGTAAGCTGTCGGACGTAGGGTAAGACTTTAAAGCCTTCGGAGGTTGTTCCTGCAACTCTTGCAAAGTATTTTGCTGGGGGAGGGATGACTGTTTCTGCACAGGTAAACCTTTGAGAGGTCGAGGTTTAGGTACTTGTACTGCTTTCTGCTGCTGTTGTTGCTGCCTTAAGGCTTCCATATCCGTCTCAATTGTCAAAGCCCCAATTTTGGCTGCCGTCGCCATTTTAGGAAATTCTGAAAGGCTTCGTTGCTTTGGAATGGCAGATGGACGACTACTCGTGAGTCCTGTCGGTGGTATTTTATGCTTCGTGAGTTCGTCTCTGCTTGCTTGTTGTTCCACTGGAAGTTGAGGTTTTCCTGGTGATGGTTGTGACGATGATGACGACTGAGGGCTGGCCGATAGGGACATCTGTTTGCTTGTAATTGAAGGCGGGCTGTAGTGCTTAATACTAGGCGATGAGGTGGAGTGAAGGCTCAGTTCATTATGCCCCACGATCAGACTCATTGGTCTCTGTCCATGTCCTGTGCTAGAAAATGGCATGAGGGCATCTCCAGACAAGGATTTCGTCAAGGGGTTGGGAGGCAGGGTGAGTTGCAAGCTGCCTTTCACAATCGGAGGAGATTTGTCGGAAGGAGACGCTGGTTGCTTTTTCTGAGGTGGGGAGGATTGCGAGAATTGTGTCAAAATATTCCTAATATTTGATCTAGCATTAGTCAGTCTAGATGTTTGTTCCTCATCTTGAAGAGTGGACATTTTATTACCACCAAAAGCGGCCCGTTGTTGCTGAGCTTCTCCCATAACTCGAGCCACAACCGGCGTTTGAATCATCACCCCTCCTGCAGGCTTCTCGAGGGAGGCTCTTCGGACGCTGCTCACAACAATGCTGTCTTCGGACGACGTTGACGGAGGGGGGAGAGGCTGGGAAGCCACGACTTTGCGGGAGAAAGCAGAGCCAGGCACAGGTTGGTATTCAGGTTGGTGCTTGTTGCTCTCCGATTTTACGTTTTGCTGTTGATTCGACTCGTCCGCCCTCCATTTGTTCTCAGAGGACGCAGTGCTGGGGAAAGAAAGGCGTGCGCCAGGTTTCAAGCTTTCCTGTCCCTTCACTTTAGGTTTATAAGGAACTGATTTCGGAGGGATTGGTGGAGGTAGATCATTGTGTGGGGGCGTGTAAGGATGAGGGGGGATGGATGGAGCTACGGCAACAACGTCAGGCTGGTTCATCTGTTCAAATTTTGCTTTGGACATTAAGATCCTTCCATTGTAAGGATCCTTTGAGGGAACCTCAGTAGGAGAGAGGGGCCCTTTCTTCGCCCATGGCAACTCTGCTTTCTCTTGGACTGGTGGAGATGGGGGTATGGGGGATTGGATGGGTGGCTGAGTCGTAGGAGCGGTGAATTGGCCAAATCCAGGTCTTTTCATAGCTTCCAAAGCAGACGCAGTGGCATGAACGATGTGAACCCCATGAACGAGGGGAACAGGAAGCTTGGGTGGTTTTTTGTACCCAGTCTCAGGTAGCCCCATCCTCTGCTCTTTCCTCGTTTCTCCTCTTGTTGCAATGGGCTTCTGGACCTTTTCATGGTCAAAGTTTTGACTTGCAAACGTCATTCTTGGAGGCAATGGAGGCTGCATTGCTCCTGTAGTTGTGCTGTAGACACTGCTACTGGCAACAAATTGACTAGGGCTCTTGATTGGACTAGGGTTGACAGTGTGTGGAGGTGGTAACTGATGGTATTGATGTTGTTGTGGCATCTGGCTGTACTTCGAAATGTGTTGAGTTGATCTCCACGGCGTGTCTCTGGATACCCGAGCATTTTTCGCTTCAAAGACTTGGAGCTTATTCTTTACCTGTTGAGGTAAATGACTGGAAGATGTGCTGGCCCACACGGGTCTGGAGAAAGCGTCAGATGCAGCCGGCATGCTCCCATGAGTTAATGCCATCTCTGACACTGACCGAGGTGCTGGTCTGCTTGGTGACAGGAGGGGAGAGACGCTGGGACTTGAGCCTTGACTGCTAGACTCAAAGTTTGACTTTAAATTAGAGAACCTGTTATTCCAGAATTTATCATTCACGCTTAGATACGCAGGTCTGCCAGGACGGGCCTCCACGGCACTGTTATTTTTCTCCAGGAAAGCTAAGAACTTGCGATCCCCTTCCGTCCTTGGCTGAAAAGGAGCGCATATTAACTGTGCAGTTCTCACTGAGCCCTGCGACCCATTAGTGTCCGAGTGAATGTTTCTATCAGAGTCCTCTCCCTCCTCCGTCTCAGAGTCATCATCATTGAGTAGGTATCCTGATGGTTGTGGAATGTCAATGGTGTTGGCCCTTTTCAATCGTTTCTTCCTTTCATTCTTGTTCTTATACCGCATTGCTTTACTCGATGATGTGGAACTTCCCATGAGTCCTTCTTCCATTTTTGTGTTGTTGTGGTTGGGAATGTTAAAACTCCCATTCCCACTTGTAGTAATAAAGTGTGACTGAATCACGGAATCATTGTTAGCAATGCTAACCATCCCACCAGTGCCTCCATTACCATTATTGCCAGAGCCATTTGTGTTGAGAGTGATGGCAATTTGGAGTTGAGGAAATTCAGAAGTGTTCAACTCTTTCAGAGAAATCTGCACATTTTCAATCCTCTGTTGCTGCTGCTGGTGTTTGGGAGAAGAGGAAGGTAGGGATGGAGTAGCGGTGAAAGTTGTCACAGAGGAACTGCTGGTGGGCAGTGAAAGTGAAATGGGAGAGTTCCCATACGACATCAATTGTTCATTCCCAGGCTGCCTACCCTCTGAGCCACTCTCCTCAGTGAAACCTGAGTCTGGATGAATAGATCCGTCTCGTTTTTGATGGGGACGATCATCGCTACCATAAACTTGGGACGATGATGATGGATTCACACCAACAAACCCACCCTCAATGCCAGGTCCATTAGTATTCTTGGCATGCTGCTTTAGTTTTTGGGGAAGAGGTGGGGTCTGTTGTTGTTGTGACTGAGGCGAGATGTAGGGCTTAGGGAGACCCAAGGAAAAGTCGCGTCCAGCACTTGGTCCCGTTGGACTATATGCATTTTGATAAGATGATGACAAACTGTTTCGTCGGTTTCTTCGGTCCTCCTCTTCAGACATTTGTTTCTTGATGGCTGCTTGATGAATAGCTATTTGAATTGACTCTTCCTTCGTGAAAAGTCCTGCACTCGGATCATTATCGAGGGAGAGAGTGCGGAAAGGTTTCACTTTCCCCGCACCATCAGCTTTCCTCTCGCCATCCGACTTCCCGTGACTTCCCGTGTATTCAATTGTCCCATATGTCATCCGTCTCTCAGGTGGAGGGACAAAGCTGGTGTCGAACATCCCTGACTTTACAAAGGGTTTGGGCATACTTGTCAACCTCTTCTCCACATCTGAGTGCCATCCATTTTGTGGCGAGGGATGCACAAATGCTCCACGCTGAAATCCTCCTTCCCTTTTTGACACGCTTCCAAAAAAGTCACCTGAGCTGCTTTTGCTCACATGTCCAATGCTACTACGATGATGGGGCAATGCAGCGGGTGTATGACTCTCAATTGCTTTCACTTCAATCTTTTCTTGTTCATTGGTTTGGTCGGGGACTGCAACCTGTTGTTGGGGTGCTTGTTGTACTTTGTGACCCTCCATGACATTACGTAAGGCCGACTCTTGCAAGTATCGTCTTGCCTCTGCCAGTTCTTCTTGGGTTACCCCCACCGTGTGCGACCTGGCATGAGATCTCCGCCTGCCCTTTCCTTTGCTAGCGTAATGGTCACTCTTTTCTTCCTCTTCTGCATGTCCCAGAATCATGCCGGCCGAGAACTTTCTCTCTGAAGGGGGCTGCATGTGATTCACCCATGGAAGGGGGACGGTGTCAGGTGGACGAAATTGAGCCCAAGCAAGCATCTCTTGTGCTCTGGCTGCTGCCGTGGGGTTCAAAACACTTGGCTCAGTTTCAGCTTTCTCCTGTCGTTGAAAAGGATTGTTATCTGTTCCACAGCCAGTCGTGTCAGTGCTTTTTGTGCTGTCTGCAGCACTACCACGTCGAACGCTAGTCTCTTTACTTATGCTGAGAGATGACTTGAGGCGGTCAATTAGGGCTATCAGTTCTTTCCCTCTCTCGCCACCCTCACCTAATTCAGTTAGCTCAGAGTAGCCAAGAGACTTCAAGGCGGTCGGGTCTTTGAGGAGGGAGACTCTCAACAATGTCAGAACTGTATCCACCTGTTGGATAAGATCAGCCTCGGGGATTGCACCCGTGCTCACCGTCTCGTCTTCAGGGTTTTTGCAAAAGGGCTGCTCGTTAGACGGAACAATGCCACGTTCAGTGACGACGTTGGATGGACCTTTCTCCTGTAAAAAGGCTAGTTTAGAAGCAAGAGCAGAGTCTGAAGCACTTGCACCAACACCCGCAGAAACTATCGCAGCACCCAAAGCGTCAATGGTGGAAAGCGAGCGTAGAATACTGCCGCCTCCCTTGTTTTGATTCCTTTTCAATGTGTTTCGAAGTCCATCCATAAAAGTGGAGAATTCGGCCGGTGAGGAGTCAGAGTTGCTTGGTTGATGGGACGTTGTAGTAGTTGATGATGAGAACTGAGGTGGTGGTGGAAGAGTTTGAGACGCATCTTCCCCTGATTCGGTGCCAGAGTCAAATAGACATTCCTCCCCAGAGTTAACAGACGATGGGGAATCTTTACTACTAGAACTAGAGCTTGCCGTACTGTCGCTATTGCTAGTTAAAGTCGTATCTATATTTTGCGAAGCGGTATCATTTGTGTTTGTACAAGTGTTGTTACTATCTGTGGAAATATTATGAGAACTGTCGCTGCCACCGATGCCACCACCAGAACCCAAGCCACAGCCAGACGCACCGATATTGTCCAATGAACTTTGCAGCTGACCTAATATCAAGGGCATCAACTCACCAGTAACATCTCCCACGTCATCCGAGGCTCCAAGAGTCACTCCGCCGATCGACAGGGTTTTCGTTAATGGACGTCGTGGGGCAGAGCTGCTGAAAATTCCCGCAGGCTCATGACTCCCGCTCTCTGTGTAGTAAAACATTATTCCAACTGATTAGATTCCCACGACTTGCAAATCAATCGACCACACAATCATCAACCTTGCTAATTGAATGCCATTTCAGGCATGTCGAACAATGTTTCAAAGAGAGTGAGATTTAGGAGTCATCAAAGGTTTCTGAGAACTGATTAAAGCTGTTTGTTTTAACGCGAGGAGGTCAATGAAAGGCAGCGGAATTAAGACAATTCATAACACATCATTGTCACTCATTTTTGGCCAGATTCCTAATCGCCTTCAGTTTTGACGGAATTTATCCAAATCCAAGTTCTCAATTCTGAACTATAGCCAAAATGTGGGAAACCTTCAACCCTTCAGAGCTTCAACTCTCTGCCTCTATTCAACTGTCAGTGAGCATGCAAACCCGTTCCTCTTTTACAACGAAAATGGCTTAAAAATAAAGGTCAACATAAACAACAAACTTCAAACTTGCTTCAGTGGGAGTTTAATTTTAATGATACTTTACTTTTGATCCTCCTTCTCGTCGCTCTACAACGAAGGCCAGACGCCATTTGAACAGAAGTTGAAAATCATGCTGCTAAATTGAAAAAAATCATGCCAAATTATGGCTTGTGACCATTTAAGTCCAAGTAGTCGTTTTGTAATCATTGTTATTAAGAATGAAAGCTTGAGGGAGAGTTGGCCAACTCAGCTCAAAGCTTATGTAAAAGGATGATGATGATGATAATACAATGACATGTTCTGACGTAATGTCCATTAAACAAAACTCCACGATTTTTTTTTTACTTTTTGACTTCTATTCGCTATTTAAAAAATGATGAAATCTCTTGGATTTGGTAAGTTCTGCTGGTGGTGTGGTGAAAGCTGAAAGCGTCTCATGGTTTACCCCCATCCAATTCCAAACCGTCTCACCACCAGGAGAAATGTAAAGTGCAGAGAACCATGCAGTGTAAAATTATCATGTTATGTTGTTTCCAGTGAAAGTTACATCAAAAAACGGAAAGACAAGACATCGAATGTTGTAAAAAACACATCCAAGTCTGTGGGTTCATTCTAACCTGCCGTTTGCATTGTACTTTGAATATCCAAGCAAGATTTATCTTTTCAATTCAAAGAGGAAATGAACCACTCAATCCAAGTCTATCATTGCATTTATCATGCCCAGCATACTTATCACACTGCCACCCTCTCTCTGAATGCTTTACACTGACACTGCAATATTTAGATGCATAAAATCGAATGAGTGAATAAGTGAAACAAGATAAGGAAGAATGAGATCATGATGCAGCAAAGCGTTCCCTACCTTCCTTCCTCAACTCCCTACCCTTCCTTGCTGCTGTGTAAGCAACAATTGAGGAGGACCCATCAACTCTTTTTTGTACCATGACTTTAATGCCAGAAGCATACATATAATGAAACGAACGTGATTTGAGTTGCTTGCTTTCTTTTCTACTTTCTCCCACTGAAGACACCCTTCCATATCACCCTTTCTTCCCCAACTATTAAATTTATTTAGATTTAGCCATTTTCAGTCCCTTCAGCCAGGGATCTGCTCACTCATAATTCGTCAATTAGGTAGGGATTCAAACCGAATTGAGGTTGCAAAAATAAGTGTAAGCGTCTCACACACCACCTGCTTGCCTGCCCATGAAAAACTCTACAGTTCTACACAAACACCTTTTTTGCGTTGGCAAATCGTACAAAAGTGTTTAATGTAATTATGTTTCAAAAGAAGGTCATCGTTACTTTAGAGTCGCAGACTCCCTGACGTTGGTTTCGCTTCACCACCCTCTGAAAGAGTGTCTTGTGCTGGTGCAGACGTAGAATGTGACGCATATGTTTGGAGGATGTGGTGATATGTACCAAAGTCTTACATAAAGTAGCGAACGAGTGGGTATGAAAAGAAAGTGCCAACTGAAACAGATAAATCAGACCAAACAAACTGCGCTTCTCTCGAACAGGCCAGAGAAGAGAGAGACACACCTGAGAACAGCAAAACTTAAACATGGATGGACTGGCCTTGGGGTAAATTTATCTCAGAATTGGCTTTCTCCCCTTATGCACGAAAAGTGGTGTAACTGCAAAAAGTTCTCGGAAATGTTTTCTTTTCATATCCATCTTTAATATGCGGGACTTTTACTTATGTAACAAAAACAAAAGATACTCGTAAAAAGTGTCAATGATGTCGACAAAATTATACATATTTTGTCTAGTCACCCCACTTATGCAGTTGGAGGAGCCTGAACTATCATTTTAAACGATTTTAGAGCTTCCTGCAACCACCTACTTAAAGAAAGTGAATTGGAAAACACTTACCCAGAGTCTTCAGGCGAGTCTCTATCCGTTCCCGATCCAATCCTTCCACCTCCGTCAGCTATTAAACAAAGAATCAATGGCTATTTGTATTGCAAGAATAATACGAATTCAAAAAGTCCCTAAACTCGAGACACACACCAACTCGTTCCCTGGATGGACACGGAAATGTTTATACAATAATTTGAACCAGGAAGTTAGTAAGTGGTTGTTTATTTTTACTTTTTTAAAGTACCCATTTCTTCATGGCAGATAACGATTAGCCAACTAAAGCTTTCACATCTGCGTGTGTCTATAGCAATCTACACTGCGCACCTATATTTATTTTGCATTGGACGCGTACCCTAACAAGGAACTATACCCTGTCCGCAGCATTTTTCTTTGTTTTTAACTACATCGTAATTCATCTTTGTTTTCTAAGGCACTTTCATATTTCTTAAGCAACAACTCCAAAGTGAGAAACCCAATAATAATTCTGACTTGAGGTAGCTAGGTTTTTCCTTACTCCTCGTCGTCATCATCATCCTTCTTTCGTAATCGCTTTCACCAAAAATGTAGGACGGACTCAGAAGTTTTGAAAACCACTCCACTTAAAATTGAATGGACATATCGGTATGGCAAGTACTGACTGATACTTTATGCTTTTTCACGACTGTGAATTTTATGGATAATCTGTCACGAGTGATTCATATATTTTCAAAATGTCTACCTCAGTTCGCCAATACAAATAAAAGAAGTCATTGAAATCCAGACTGCATTGAATTCTAAAGTAGGCAGAGGGGTAACTCGAAAAGTGGATGTATTATTTTGGTATTGGCACTCAGACGGGTGAAATAACCTCTTATCCTTTGGGTCTATCATTTCTCAGGAGGAAAAGTCGCTCTAAATTATTGAACTACCAAAAAGAGCTTCTTAAATTGAAGTCAATGTTGTCCACACATTTTGAGGCGCATTAACATGCAAATTGTCCTAGCAAGTGTAGTCAACTGGAGTGGACATGGCCACAAAGCCTAAATATGGGTATCGAGACGAGACATAGACAGACGACGGACTAATTTATTGAGAGTTGTACAACTTATTCCGCCTCCATTCTCCCATGAAATGAAATTAATGGAAAAAAAGTTTGCAAATACTTACCAGCTCTCGTAGCTTGCTCATGTCTGTCTCCACGTCCACGTTGACACCATTGACAATAAGGCTGGACGATGACATGGTCACCTTTGTAATGTTTAAAAAAACAGCACTGAGTAACAACACAAGACCAAATGTGATCAAAGGATGCTGAACCACGAAACAAAAAAGTCTCACTCCAAAGAGTACCAATAAATTTATTAGAAGCATGGATTTTTGGGCACTTCTCAGACCAACTTCATTCGATTGAGAAAAATACGTCCATTATGAGGACCGGAGTCATGAAAGAAACGTGTTTTTAAAGTCACCTTTTATAAGTTGTTGCGATATTTAGTACCTATATTGGTTTATTGCATTCTGATAATTTATTGCTTCTTTCCTATAAAAAACCCCAGAAATAAAAAAGCGATTCAATGTCATTGCTACAAACTAAGAGTGGGGATTTTGTTTAGAAATAGGCCTGCTCCCACTCGATTTCGTTTCATCTATCCTATCATCCTCTTCTCACTCACTCTCACTTTGAAAGTAAAATGTCTCTTTAATATCAAACTACCTAATCGTTAATGTCGCAACGCCCTACATTTTTTAAACTGTCTGTTCTTCTGTTTTCCTTGGAGGAAATTTTGAAAATAAATCCAACTTAAAATAAGAAAGCAATATTCTAACTTGAGTTGTAGGTACCCTGAACTTCAACTGATTGCGGAACTATAGGACTACACTCAAAATTTTAAAAGTTACACCAACTACAAAGATATAGAATTAAAACGGGTGTTTGCTGAAATGCTCGACTTTCTCTTGCTTCTTCAATCTCCCTTACACTACTTTTAAAAATGTAATATTTATAACAATTTTTACAAATTATTGGAGAGTGTGAAACAGATCACAGCTTACTTTCAACTTGGTCCGGTTCCTTCCTCACTCTTTGGCAGCAAAGAATGGTGGTCGGATGTGCATACGTTAAAGAAAGAAAGAGCAGGAGAGCCAAATTACACTGAACAACGTTAACAAGTGGATGCCAAGCAGTACACTATGCACACAAATAATGTTCAGTTTTGTTGGTTTTTTGTTTTTGTTTTAGCCAACAGTGCTGAAAAGACTGGATTTGAATAAGATTATCTTTGGAAATGCTCAACAACAGGCAGAGAAACGATCAGGAAGACGACGACTGCTAAGAGATTGTGCACGAAACAGCATCGCTAAGTTGGATTCTGCATTAAAATTCATCACACAATCTTCTCTCCTCCGAGAAACAAAATCGGATGGAGATGGATAAGCATCTTATGTACTAATATCATGGTACGCAAAAAACGAGCATCTCTGGTGGCAATGGGTGAAACTCGTAATGTTCTAACACTGCAGAATGCTGCTTGAACAAAGCACACAAATCATATCTCGGTATTGTTCTCAACACTGGCAAGTTAACCCAGGAATGTCATTTTAATAGGTTTGACTATGCATCTCTAAACGATGACGATGAGGACCTTTCTTGTTAAGGTAAACTCGTTTCAGACGATTAATAATGTACGAAACCAAATTATGATTAAATCCAGATGTGAGCGTAACAGTTAATTTTTTAAATGCATTTATTTATGGAAAATCTAGATAGAATTGAGAAAGCTAATAGTGGCATATGGATTCTGTTCAAGCAAGGCAGCTATATGAGGTCATTTGTATTCTTAATACTTTGGATTGGTGCAGATTGATGATGTAATGAAAAGTTCGTGAGGTACTTTTGCCTACAGCTTTAGTTGTGGAAAAATGGAGAAAATCCAAAAACGAATTCATAAATTTGAACTATGTATTGTGTTCCGCTGTAGCAGAGTCTAAACCCGTGCCAAATGAACGGAAAGGTGGCAGTAACACAAGAAAGCATGGTGTGGAATGGGACTGACGACGGAGAAATGCAAATGGCTGAGAGATACAAATGACTGTCTTCCGTCCGTGTAAAATGGCAAGGGGGTAAAGGAAAAGCTCGAAAGCTTTGGCAGACTGACTGGTGTTCAGAAGTTTAAAAAAGTTGTTAGAGTATTTTATGTATGCGTGTCGACTATGGGACCCCAAAATAACACAACCTTAAAAATGAACTCAACTCGACTAACCAAGTTTGGTAAAATTGCAAGAGCTATTTTTGGATCTTCCATTCCATCCATCCATCTATCCACCGTCTTCTTCTTCTTAAGGAACTTAAAGTCAGAGTCGTAAATTATTATTAGCATTTTCTCCAATGGAATGCAGCAACGCGGCACAATTAACTTGTTGATCCATTTTAGTTTAGTTTAGTCAAAGTCATTTACAAAACTAAAAACTGTGAATTTTGACATTATTCATGGTTATGTAAATAGCACTATGTGAAAATAACTGTATCTTCAAAACAGATAAAAATTTTATGGACAATTTTTACGCTTTTCTATTTAAAATCCCAGCAATTTCTCCATTAGTGTTAGGGAAAGGCACGTGGACCGGAAAATTGGAAATTACTCATGCATCCATCTCGTATGAATGTGCTTTGGGAACACACTAAAAGTGCAATTTGAATTGGAAATAAATTCTATCGTCGTCACCGAGAGACTAATTGTTCCGTATCAGTGGATTTCACTGGTCGTGGGTGTTTGGGGTAACTTTCACTATTTTTAGACAATGCAAACTTTAACAATGAACGAGTCTGAAAATCTTATTACAATCATAAAACCCTAGCTGTCATAAAGAAACGACTCAATTTAAACAAGGGAACGACGACAGTAAAAGTATGTGAAGTCACTTCCTTGACATGTATAGAGTTAATTAGCATAGCCATTAGTTCTTTCATAACAATATGGCTACTATACTTCTGTTATTATTATGACAACTCACAAAACATAATAGGAATGAGGCTTAAACTCCACTCTTAGAACATACGGAGTTTTCTTTGTCCTAAAATAGTCATAGTCGGTGAAAGATGGAGCATTTGCACCCGACACTTCCGTGCGATTTCCCTATTTTCAGTCGGCATTCAACCACAAGGATTTTAGCAGGCAAACTTTGGGAAGCGAGGAGAGGAAGGCAAGGAAAGATGGATTTGTGGAAGTGCAATAGTGAGGAGACAGCAGACGATTGAGTGAACAAGTCTCTTCACTTTCTTTTCCTCACTTTCTTCGGCAATACGATAGAGTAACAAACATGCTCCCTAACCGTATCGATGCTTCGTCCTCCTTCCTTTCGTGTTTATATTGTAAATCCGAGTCGAGTTGTGAAAACTGATGGGCAATAACTACTTGTGGTCTTTAGGAGAGTGAATTTGTTTCCGCAATTCGCGAATACTGAAGTAGATTGCATCACCTTCTTCAATCCTCTAAATCTTATCTGGCTTAATGATAACGACATCGTACCGATTTCACACCAAGTCAACCAAGTTCAAACTGCATTTGCATATATGGCGAATATGAGGACATAAAAGCGGTGGAAATCCCAGTCTAACAGTTGTGTTGCAATGAAAACTACCAATGTCCTTTATGTTGACAGTTTTTTGTTTACAATAAATAATCCTCTAGGCTTTAGACATCCAATCTTTATAATGGAGTTAATGTACCAGAGCTTCTAAACACCCGGGATTTTTCCTTACAATTTGTAGTCTTTTGTATTGTAAAATTTGAAAACAGTTGCTAAACTCAAAACTACTTTTGCTACTACGATTGCTTAGGTTTTGAAATCCATTAAAAACTAACATTTTGGTCTCATTAGGTTGACTTGTTTGACACAAATTATGACATGTTTCGAGGTTGCATTTCTTGCCCACTTGCTTTTTCTATGTGCTCTATTTCCGAAATATTATTGAGCATCCACTAACCATTTCGTCTGTGCCAATGTGTCTTGCCCACTTTTCAAATGACAAATAATGGAAATGAAATGTGCCCAATTCTAAAATGACTCTCACTCTACCCCGCACTTGCGATGGAAAAGCCGAAAACGAGGAATAAGATTTAGCGCAAACGTTTTTTTCTTGAGTGCCGACAATAATGGTGAAGAATGACATGGGCATGGGGAATTACGTAAGAAAATAAAGAATAAAAAACAGCGCTTTTGCCAGATATCTTATGTGTCTCAATAATATATCGTGCCTTTCTTGACTTGGCTTGGGTTGGTTTGCTTTTTATTTCAAAACTTAACTCTCTTTGCCAATAAATGACGATGACCGAGAAAAGCGTCACCCGTCCACTAGATTTGGATTTGAGCAATTGGGATTACAGATGACGCAGCCTTGCTTTTTTTTCAATGAATGGGCTCGACGACACATCAATGTCATCCTGGGATAGACCAAAGTTTCCTACTTTCGGCAAGAAAAAGAGCGACATACAAGTAAAATGTTATGAAAACGATCCAAATTTGACTTTCTGTTCTACAGTTGTTCACTCAACCCCTACTACTGGTCAAAGAAATGGTTCAACTCAGGAAACTTCTTTACATTTTGCCCTCTGGGGCACTGGGAGACTTGGATAATATCTTGCCCAAAGTTGGGTCAAGGCTTATTTTAAATTTGTTGAATTGAAGAACAGATATAGACCATATAAATCACCCAACACAAAAAAGCTGTAACAACAAAACTGTAGTTTTTTTATACTCAAGAAATGCATGCAGGTTGATTTATGATTGAATTAAACCCAATTTCACACGTTTCAACCCATGCAGAATCCTCGTATGTGAAAAAAATACCCGAAGAATTAAATTATGACTTGGATGTCATTCATCGTGTGCATTTGCATGCAATAAATTACTGATTTAAGTTTAGTTGCCTCTTCACTTTTCCCGTAAAACCATAGGCACATCATTGCTAGCCAAAGCAATATACGATTGGGATTTATGAGGGTCGAGTGTGCTTTACTTTCTTCTAGAAGAGTGAGAAAGATCATTTGCATTTGTAATGGAGGCAGGAATGACATTGGTAACAAGAATGAGATGAGCGGGGCAGGACCAGACAAGTGAAAATGGAGTGAGATCATAAATTTGTTTTGTGAAAAGGGGCCACGGCATGAGACAAAAGATGACATAGACGTACCTTTTTGGTAACCAGCATGGGCTCCACCGCCTGCATAATTATTTGAGCTCCGATGAATTTATTGAGGAGGTTCAGCCCATCGCTCCCTCCTCCCGATGCCCCGGTGGCAGAGGAAGAGGAAGACTCCGCATCTTCAGATCGACTTTCACTTGCAAAATCTTGTGCAAACTTCTTCTGTCCCTCCTCTCCCTTCATTCTCTCAATCACATCAGACAAGCTTTGAACTGGGCTTTGATCATTCAGGAAGCTTCGAGTGGATGGGTCTCCGGAACTGCTGCTTGTGGTGGTCACAGTGCGGGTTATGCGAATGATCCCACTTCCTCCACCGTCCGAGTCGCTAGGGTAGTACACCTCATCCGTGTCAGCAAAGGGTTGAGAAGGGTCTCGGGAATCTCGACTGACTTGGATTTTAATGTCATCTGGACTTCCTCCTATCAAATCTACACTGCTTTTCGTGGTTGTGGTGATGGTGGTTGTTGTAGTTCCGGATTTAATTGGGGTAGGGATTCTTGTTGGACTGGCTCCCCGCACAAAACCTTCTCTTTTACTACTCCCATGCCCATCCCCTTCCTTCACATTCTCTTGGGTTTGACAATTCAAATTATCCAAAGCGTCTGAGCTGGATGTGGTTTCAAATCGTTTTGACATTTCCTTTACAGAAGACCGTCCCACCTTCCCTCTTGAGAATGAGCCCGACTGAGACGTCGATGTACCCAAGTCTGGCGAGGGTGTGGAGGATTTTCTCCGCCATGAGGAGTCATCCATTGTGACATTAGACGATGCTGTTGTGCTGGTGGTGGTTGTGCTAGATTGTTTTCTACGACTGCTTGTACCGCTGGCTTCTTCAGAGTGACAGGAGATACTGTTACTCTCATCAGTGCTGCTGGTAAAGCTGACAGGTTCACATCCCTCATCCATCCCATTAGGAGACTCGTTTTCCTCCTCAGTCTTGGATTTTACGACATGTTCAACCCCTCCAATTTGACTTGTAAAAGATGAAGTCTTTTTCAATATAGACTTGGGAGACATGCTGTTGCTCATGCTGACACTTTTGTTTTCCTCTGTTGCGTTTACAACATCCACGTCCGACGAAGTCATTGACGATTGGACTGAGGTGCTTGAGGTTGTGGTTTTTTTTGTAGTTGTGGAAGAGGACGCAGTGGACGATAAAAATTCTGATTTTCTCTCTGATGTGGAACCCTTTGGAACTAATGACTCCTTACCTTTCTTTCCTTCTTCCGTTTCAAAACTTTTGCTCGCCACTGAGCCTTTCTTTAGTGCTTTCAACCCAAAGTTCGAACTGGACCTCAGATTTTTCGTTACAGACGTAGGAGAGTCTTCTTTCTCCACCGGCACTTCCGCGGTTTTACTGCTTGAGGCCATTTGCTCTTGAACCTGCTTAATTTTTCTCAAAGCACGAAGACCAAAGAGTGGGGTGCCATCATCATCCGTCGGACCCACGCCGTAGCTAGAAGTCACGCTATCAGTCCCAAGGGTCTGCGAACTTGTTTTGGTACTTGAATTTGCATTTGTTTTTGCATGAGAACTGGCAGCTTGGGTAATCGAAGACTTGCTGGCATTATTCTTGCTGGTGGTGGACGAACCTGTACCACTCATTGTACCACCACCGCCCACTCCTCTCTGAGATGACGATGATGAGGTTGAATTAGACTCACCTACACCCGTTGCTGATCTTGTCTTGTTGTTACCTCGCAATGTTTCTGTCTTGGCATTGTGACTGTCACTCGCAGAGCCGGTCTTCTTATCCTGAGATTGTGAGTCTGATTGTGGCTGGGATTCTTGTCGTTGTTGATTGAAATTAATTTCAGCGACAGACTTTTGGTTGTCACTCTCAGCCTCTTGGTCAGTCAGCACCATTGTTGTCTCACTTTTTACCATCTGAATGGCCTGTGCAGCAACCTGCACTCGAGCTTCATCCTTTTCCCATCCACCTCCCTTAGCCTCTTCAGCCTGCGTCGATGTAACTTTTGATACCAGTCCAACCTCTTCAATTTTCTCACCTTTTTCAGCAGAATCATTATTGCTATTATTATTTCTGCTATTGGTTGGGATGGTGGTGGTGGTGAGGGACACACGGCCGAGAGTAGAGGAAGAAGTTGAGGACTTTTCCATGGTTTGGGATTTTTCCACGACTGACTTCAATTCTTTAGAACTCGTTTTACGCGTATAATTCTGTCGTTTCGAAATGTGTGTTTTGCCTTGGTCTATCTCAATCTCAAGAGCCTGTCCTTGCCTTCCCGTAGATTCCACCTCCGTGCTAGACTTTCTCTTCTCAACTTTCTCTCCAGCCACACGCCTCGAAGCCTTAATTTCTGACGGGGGGACTGGAGAAAGGTCTTCGGGGCTTTTTGTGCTTTCATTATGAGTTTGGCCTGAGTTTTTTCTGACAAATGATTTCCTTTGAGTGGTATTTCCACTAGTTGCTGCTGACGATGACGAGTCAACTTGGGGTGACAACTCTTTCTCCACGCTGCGACGAGTGGAAGGAGTAGTAGTAGTCGTTTTCCCTTGCAAATTTTCCTCTTCAACTTGACGCTTTTTGCAGAAAACACTGGGCCTGCTTAATATGTCAGCTTCATACTTTTCAGCTTTCGTCATTTCCCTTGACTTTTGAGTAGTGGTGGAGGCTGAGACCGACTCAATCAGGGCTGACACGGCCCGAGGTGGAGAGCTCTTTTCTCTTGAATTTCGTCTCTGCGTCGTCACTCTGACTTTCTCCACCTCATTGCGTTGAGAAGTGGGTGGGTTTTTTACAATTGTCCCACTGCCCGTGTCAATTAGCTCCCTTGAATATTTACGAGTGCTAAGAAGTTGTTGCGTCTCAGAGGAAAGTTTCCTTTCCCCAGAAGAAGAGAAAGTTGGTGGGACTTCATTCTTGCTTTGCATGGACGTGATTGGTGAAACAATTGACTTTCTCCCCGATTTCGCCTCAACACCACCACAAAATTCTCCACCACCACCACTACCTCTTCTGCTGGAGCCTTTAGTTAAGCTGTCAGGTGTGGGAGACCCCTCTTTAGACTTTTTCCTAGACTCCTTAGCCCCTGTCTGAATCTCGCCAGAAGAGCGTCTCCTTTCAGCGTAGGACTTTTTAGCGGAGGAAGAAATCTTATTTTTGGCATTCATATCATTCACCACTTCATTGGTCTTGTTGTTGTTGGTGGTGGTGGAAGAGGTACTAACTCTTTTTGATGAAGTGGTGAAAGCAGTTGCTATTGTAGCATTATTGTCATTATTAGCATTGCCAGCCGACTCAAGAAGAAGAGTGTCAGCTCGTGTTTCACTTTCTCTGGAGTGTCTTTTCACTAAAGCAGCTTTCCTCCTGAGAGCTCGAATCCTTCCTCTGATTCTGCTCCTCTCGTCGTAGTCAACAGCCTTCTCAAGAAGTCGTTGCAATTCTTCAATGTCTTGCATCGAGTCGACAGCGTGGAGCTCAATGGTTGTCATTCGATTTGAATTTATTGGCGTTGATGTTGATGCTGACACGGCAGACGCTGATGTAGCTCCCTCCTGTACCTTTGTTCCACCACCAGAAGTAACAGTTGTCGTTGTTGTTTCCCTCAGATTTTCAGATTTGAGTTTGGATGCTGAAGTGGAAGTAGTGGAGGTGAAGGAGTGGGTTTTGGATACAGCCAAAGTCTCGCTTTCTCCCACTGATTTCACTGAAGTGAAAGCAGAGTCTTGAGTGGAGTCTTTTCTGGATGATAAAGATCTCCTGCGACCACCACCACTGCCAGGAGTAGGACTTTTGTTGTCTCTACTCTCCTCCGTTCGTCTTTCAGGGGAAATTGATTTTTTGTCTTGAGATGCCCTTCTGCAACTTGAGGACGGAGCAGGAGAAGAGGAAGACGAGACTGGAGCTGCTGGTGCCTTTCTCTCATTTTTTCTTACAGCAGAATTGGAGACGCCTTCTCTAGTCTCACTTTTCCCCTCTCGGCTTCCCCGTCTTTGACTGGCTGTGGTGACACGGGGTTTGGCCTCCTCGACTTTGGCCCCTGAAGCCTCAATTCCCTCAAATTTGATTCCAGACGATTTACGTCGCTCATTCATCTTTGTAACCTCCGTTTTAGAAAGGGTACAGTCAATAGTATTTGTCTCTGTAGTGGAAGACTTCCTCCTCTGTGTTGATCGCCCGGTAGACATGGCAGTAGTTGTTGCCGTTGTGGGATTTGATTGTAAGGTTTGCTTTTCCTCGGCACTTCCTCGCCGTTTAGAAGAAGTGGAGGTGAGAGTCGATTTCTCCCGTTTGAGGAGAGGGACGGATAATACGGTTGTCTCGTTATTGGCCTTAGTCTCTTCTATTGACACTTTGACACCAATATTGACAGTGCCCTTGCTGTCTAACCCATGTTCAGAGGAATGTGAAAGTGCAACAGTCCGGTCTCCTTCCTCACCAACACCAACCCCGGCTGTGGAATTTGTTATGGATGACTCGGAACTGACACTGACCCTCTCGCCTCTTGATCTTGCCTCAAAAATAGCCGTGTTCTTTGTCACTCGGGCCGTGTTAGTGATTCCTTTGTCAAGGAGAAAGTCCGCAGAGCTTCTATCCATGGCTGCTTCTTTGGCTTTTGTTTCAAAAAGACATTTAGCCTTAAGAACGGCACTTGGACCCTCTTTCTCCTCTCCAATTAATGCCTGGCTCTTTAAAATCCTCGCATCCGTATCATCAAAATCCTGATCACTTTCACCATTTTCATCGTCACCAGCTTTAACACTGGCATCTACATTTACAACGGATTTGGCATAATCCTTCTGGCTTTCTCCTTCCACTTCAATCGTTTTCCTTACTCGAGGATGAGGCTCGGGCTTGGTCTTGGCTTTCTCATTTTTCCTACCCTCAAACACGCTGGGACGACTCAGAATATCAGCCTCATACTTCCGTCTTTGTATCTTTACTTGTTCTTCCGAGGCTACTTTGCCAGTCTTTTTCCTGTCTTGAGTCCTACTTTGGTCTGCGTTTCTTTTCGAACCAGTTGACATTTCTTCCGCAATTGTAGATGATTTTTTAATATTTGACTTGCCAGTTGTGGTCGTGGTGGTGGTGGTGGTAGGGGAGGCAAAGGATTGTTGGAGTTTTGACGTTGATTTCCTACTCCCGGCCGAAGCTAAACTCGTTTCGTGTGCCATAATTTCATCTCCAATCTTTAACTTTGTATCGGTGGGAGCAGTGGTTACGGTGCCTGATTGTGGGCTTTTCTTCTCATTTGTATTCTTCTCAGTTGACTTGTCTTCATGAGGAAGATGATGATGATGATCATCTCCAGGACAATGATACTTGTATTCAGACCGCACAAACGGCGGTTCTAACCCACTGTCCATGACATCAACTTTGCTCACAACATTCATAGCCTCATCGTCACCAACTTTCCTCTTCTGGAATGTGGTTGAGAAAGAAGTCCCATTCATTTTTCCACTTTCTCCTACTTCCCCCTCATTCTCCCTTTCTTTGACAGAGGCCTCATCAATGGAAATGCTTCTTTGTGACAAGTAGTTGTCTAAAATATCCAATTCCCTTATGATTGACTCTTCCGTCTTATTGTTGTCTTTTTTCATGGTTTTGAGTTTGGCAGTTGCAAGAGGAGCATTAATGCCACCCTTATTCTCCCCCACTCTATCAACTTTTATTACTGGAGTTTGTAAACTTTCGACAGTTTTCAAACTTGCTTTTGTGGCTCCTTTCTCCGTTCGTTTTGGACTGGTCTCTCGTGATTTATTCACAATCCTACTTCCTCTGTCTCGCTGGCCATTGATGGTGGTCTCCTGCACACTGCTGCCTGTCGCATTCAACGGAGACGACTTGCAACATGTTCTAACCCTTGTATTCTTTGATAGCTCAGACTTGGTCACTACTTGACCACCCCCCTCACTCTTCAAATTTCGATTTATAGCCTCAACGTCTGCTCGAGGAACCGATTTCTCTCGCCTTTTCATGGCAACATTTTCATTTGGCTTGGAAGTGGGAGATGCTTCCTTCCCAAAATCTACAATTTCTTCAATCTGAACAAATCCAGAGGAACCAGTGGACCCGCTTCGTCTGGTGTTGGAGGACTTGGTCCCGGTACTTGTTGGCCGGTTTCCGGATTTCCCAAGGTTCCCAATATTTCTAACAACCGAAGGAGAAGTTAAGTCGCTCGACTTACTTGGAGTAGACAAAGCATGGACTGGAGCATTGGTGGAAGTTGTTGTTACGGATTTCACAAATGCCTTTTTCACCACGGAAGATTTGGTTGTCGTTGTGGAGCCTCTCATGATGGAGGAGGATTTCACAGACTCGCACTTCACCCCAACACTACTGCTCACCACTTTCTCCTTGTCTCCCTTCCCAACAAATGACAACTTTCCGTTTGAAACAGAGACGACTTCTTTCTCTTGAGCAGCTTTCATTGTTTGCTTTCTCTGAATCTCGACACCATTTTTGGCATTGTTGAGTGCAACTCTATCTTTCCTACTCATTTCCACTGCGTTGTTTTTCTGCTGGGTTGCCTTAAGACTCGTGTTATTGTTCAACGTCTCACTTTCCCCAGCAGAGCTTTTTCTTCTTAGAGAACTTGCACTCTGACGCCTTTCCTCACTCTGCCTTCTTGCACTTTTTATGTTATTGTTGTTGCTGTGCATTTCAACCTCCTTCAATTGCAAAGTGCGATCCTTTTTGGTGATGCGATTTTTAATTTGTTTCAACTCCTTTTCTTTTATGCTTTCTTTTCCCTCTCGTTGGCTCACATTCGTAGAACTTGAGACGGTGGAAGACCTGATAGCTGCGGAACCAGTGGTTGTAGTCACTGTTGACGTAGCAGTTTGAACTACGGCAGTCTGCACATTATGGCTATGGGTTTCCTGTTCTTCTGAGGATTGAATTTGTGATGAAGTGATGGACATTGTGGTCATCATCGCTTGTGCCATGGTGACTTCACCGCTCTCATCTTTAAACATTGTCTTGTCGGGGTTTAAAATGCTATCAAGAATTTCCTGACCGTCTCTGCCGTAGAATTCTTTCAGGCGTTCTTCACGCAACTTATAAATTTTATTGCGGAGATCACGCTTTTCTTCAATGTCCTCACTTGCCTTCCACTGAAAAGTTAATAAATAATTCCTCATTAGACAACCTCGCAGTTTTATTACACCCCATAAGCTAGATAGACCAAGTGACAGTGCCAGCAGAAAGGGAAGAATGAAATGAGGTACATAGAAAAGCTCTCGACGGTCTGCAACAATAGCTGCACATGCACGGTTCAATTATACCATAACAATGATAGGCGTAAATCATAAGAAAATCGAATCTGTCTTAGTTGGTGAGCACACAATTGCATGTGGGGGAAGGATAAAAGTTTGTAGGCGGCTGGAATAGATAAGCGTAACGTACAACGATTTCCTCCTAATTCTTCATTAAGTGTTGCCTCGCCACAATTTAGACTTAAAAGTTAGGACTGAGTTGGTGATCCCTTCTAGGTCAACTTGCCTTTCATCCAAAAAAGTTGAATAGTGCCTAAGTGCATACAAAAATGAAGCACGCAAGGATAATTTTTTAGGGCATCTGAAAATTAATGAGGCTACCAGAGAAACAACAAAAAATACTCCACGCGAACAAATGAGGCATACTGCTAGAGTCTGAAAGTCAGTCCCAGGACCCTAACAAACCTTTAATTTTATCTTAATTTGCTAATTTAAGCAAACATTTTCGCACAAATTTAAGAATTTTGCATAATTGCAATCTGAGGTGTGCTTTTGGAGTTCACTTTCCTTTGCCTATCATTTTTTTGAAATTTAATCCACATTAAATGGTCTCCACCCGCTTAATCTCCTCTTTAAAGAGTTTTTTAACTTGGCTTAATATGACATAAAAACTGAGCTGAGCTTGTCCATTAAAAACTGATACTTGATACCCACATATTTTGCACCTTATTATTCACACTCCTTATTCGGAGTTGCAGAGTAAAAGTAAACCATAATGATTCTTCTTGGTCGTAAGTCAAACAAAGTCGTTTTTACAATTTCAAGACAAAATCAAAACCACGCAATTATTGTTTGCAGCAAATACCAAAGTAATCGACGCGCCTCCACCCTTCTTGAAAATCACAAAAGAGCACAATCTTCTTCATCTCCGAACTTAAAAAAATCTACGGCATCTCCAAATCCCGAAATGTAAGTTACAAGAGAAGAACAAAGTGGATTTTTGAAGGAACAATTTGTTTAAATCAAAATACTCTCGTTTTGTACCCTTGTATTGAAGTGCCCTCCAATTCATCGCTCACAAGTAAGCATGTCGCATTTTGTCTCTATTTCACCATAGACAACCGTCATCCATCAGCAGAGTTTTTACATCTCATTGAATTGTTGGCGTTTTTCATCTTCGTTTTAAGAAATATTTCCTACTCATCCCGATGATGTGATGATGAACTAAGAAATCTTAGGACAGCCTACGCAGGTTTACCCGTAACCTGTTCTAGTTTAATTTTATGGTTGCTGATTCACTGCACCAAATTCCTAGCCAAAGCCGTTTCTAATATAGTTACAACTTTGGCGATGATCGTGGCCAATTATCTTTTATTTGATGTAATAAAGTATTAATTAAGAAGTTCCAGGGGAGGCAGTCTTTTTTTGCTATTAGAGA
>JAQIWU010000510.1:0-25351 GCA_034696445.1 Isotomiella minor
CTTTCATTCATGAATGACGCACACATTTTCTCTGCAGGTTTATCTAAGTCACTACTGCAACTCTACTAAGAATGCAAACTAGGTAAGTAGGTATAGGTCAAAAATAAGTTTGGAAGTGGGCTAGTAATTAATTAATTAATTAGGAAATTGCTTTGACGGATTAGCAGCATGCATCTAAAAAGATTAATCTCGGTATTTAAAATCTACGATTACAAATACTCCAACGACGAGGTTGGATGGAGCCAGTGAAAGTTACTACTACTTACTTAGGTGGTTCTTGTGTAAATAGTGTCATGGAAGGAATTACTGGTTGGTTACTTTGTGCCACAGTAGATAAGAGAGAAGAACAAACGAAAGGAAAAAACAACAGAGAATAAAGAAGAAAGAAGAAGAAAAAGAAAAAATACGTCAGAGATATTTTACGGGGAATAAAAGTTAGTAGAGTAAAACGAGATGGTCACACACAAGAAATGTTATGGAAAACGTGATGTTTTTACGGTTGTTACAACAGACGGAGGTCTAGGGGTTAAAATGTTAGATGTTAAGTTTCCTCTGAGTCTACACTTCCTATTACAGTTAGAAAGTGAATTCTGAACAATTACTAATCTCTATTCCAAATGACTGGTACTACAACGGGTACTATGTATTACTCTCTAGTGCTGCAGAGCTCAACAATGATGGACTTTTGGGGCAATGAAAGACTCTATCAAACCATTCCACTGCAGCCATAACCTTTCTCACGCTAAGTCGCATCCACATCTCCGCTTCACATGAATGAGCTACACTGTAAACTAAGCCTCCTTTGAATCAGACTCAATTACAAATTGTCTCAAATCTTGTCTAATTTTACGATGACAGTTGAGACTTGAAAGGAATAAAACAAACGTACCATGTCCGTTCCCAAATCGATACACAGAATTGTCACGGTTCCGAGAGGAAGGGGTACACTCGCCAAAATGAAGAGCAAGAAGGGCGAGATCTCTGGAATGTTAGAGGTGAGCGTGTAGGCGATTGATTTCTTAAGATTGTCGAAAATCAAGCGTCCCTCCTCGACACCAGTGACAATAGAGGCAAAGTTGTCGTCCAGAAGAATCATGTCAGCAGCCTGTTTGGATACGTCAGAGCCAGCAATACCCATAGCCACACCAATGTCCGCTTTCTTCAGAGCAGGGGAGTCATTGACACCTAGGTTATCAAATTTATAGTTGTAATGGCTTTTTATTAGTCCAAGTGTTCATCCATACCATCTCCAGTGACAGCCACAATGGCACCCTGTCTCTGGCAACCTTCAACGATAATCAGTTTCTGTTGTGGTGAAGTACGAGCAAACACAATTTCCGTGTGGTGTCTCAAGATATCGTCCAACTGGTCTTGTGATAGATCTTTAAGTTCAGTTCCATGCACAACCGCAGCCTTAGCTTCAGCGGGGTTCACTTCGGACACCGGGATGTTCAGCCTTTGAGCAATATCTTCAACGGTCTCGTTTCCTACAATAATTAAAATTGCCATTACATTCGGTTGGGCATGCAGATTAACTCCTTAAATTATTACCTTCCGAAATAATACCGACGCTCTTGGCAATAGCCTTGGCAGTGATAGGATGATCACCTGGAAAGAGTGTCATGAGCAATTAGAAGACATACATTTGATGATTGAATGTTTCATCATCTTACCAGTGACCATGATAACCTTGATTCCAGCAGATCGACACTTAGCTACGGCGTCTGGGACAGCTGCACGAGGAGGATCAATCATAGACATCAAACCAACGAACCGAAGATTATCGATTTGAAAGTTCGGGTCATCTTGATCAAACTTGAAGCCTGGAGGATACTTGTCCGATGGTAGCATGAAATCACAGAATCCTACAAGAATAAATAGAGTTTTAAGACACTGTCCCTCATTTCGGTTAGTCTAAAAGAGTATGAAGTTACCAAGCACACGCTCTCCCAAACCACCGAGTTCTAAGTAAGCGTTGTTGAAAGCCTCCTTCATTTCCTCGTCCAAAACTTTCTCCTTTCCACCAATGAAGATGGTTGAGCAGCGGTCCAAAATTCTCTCTGGGGCTCCCTGCGAATGCAACATTTGTAAAGCCATTCTCCTCTGAGAAAAACAGATTTAACTCACCTTCATGACCAGTAAGTAGCGTGGGTCGCTAGGGTCCTCATTGTCATGAATGGAGACTTGGTATTTGTTGGTGGAGTTGAAGGGAACCTCGCAAACTTTCTTGTTCCTTGCCCTGTAGCTCATGATGTCATGGAGAGCCAGTTCCATGCATTTCAGAAGCGCCGCCTCGGAAGCGTCACCATTGACCTGTACAAAAACGTCAGATATTTATAGTAATTGGCATGGAAGGGCGTGTCTTGTACAAACCTCTCTCTTTAGAATTGGTACGCCTTCCTGATTACCCTTGAACTCAGCTCGATTGCATAGTGCAGCAACACGGGCGAGTGCCTTGAATCCATCGCTGGTCTTGTCGTACTGGGCTCCAGATTGATCTTCAGTTGTATCGGCCTCAATGATTTGGTTGTCAAACCACATGTGGGCCACGGTCATCCTGTTCTGTGTCAGAGTACCGGTTTTGTCCGAGCAGATGGTGGAGGTGGATCCCAGGGTTTCCACGGCTTCCAAGTTCTTGACTAAGCAGTTCTTGGATGCCATTCTCTTCGCCGTCAGAGTCAAGCAGACAGTGACGGTAGCAAGAAGACCTTCAGGGACATTAGCCACGATGATACCAATCAAGAAGATGACAGCGTCCAGCCAGTGATAGCCGAGGATGAAGGCGACGAGGAAGAAGACAACGCCCAAGAAAACAGCAACTCCAGTAATGATGTGAATGAAATGTTCAATTTCCTTTGCAATTGGGGTTTCTCCTGATGAGAGTCCAGAAGCCAAGCCAGCAATACGACCCATAACCGTGTTATCACCGATGGAGATAACAATACCCTTGGCAGTTCCTGTAACGAGATGAAGAGACAGTGAAAAAATGTTACGATGCTTCTACACGCTCTATTCTGTGTGTACCTTCAACAGCATTTGTAGAGAAGAATGCCAGATTCTTGGTCTCAAGGGGATTATCATGGGTGAATTCTGAACCTCGGCTTTGTGGCTCCGACTCACCAGTCAATGACGAGTTGTCAACCTGTGAAATTTATGGTCGTGATTAAGGTATCACAATTCCCAGGCAATAAATTTCCAATTGGTCTCTACGAGCCTTACCTTAAAACCTCGAGATTCAATAACACGAACATCCGCTGGAATACGATCACCAAATTTGACTTCAACAATGTCGCCTATTGTCAGCTCTTCAGCTTTTAGCGTTAGCTTTTGTCCCTCTCGTAGAACAGTAGCATATTGGGGAACCATGTTCTTGAACGACTCCATAATCTTGGAGCTTTTGCTCTCTTGATAGTAGGAGAAACATCCCGTTACAATCACAACAACCGACAACACACCTCCCAGGTATAACTGCATGTAAGGAGAAAGCGCGTGTAAACATGGCGTGACAAGGTCCATCTATAATGTCTATTATGGCGTCTATACTTACGTTGTCTTTGGGTACATCTTCGTAATTACCAACTTGGATGGAATACGCAATAAAGCACAGAGCCGCACCTATCCACAGCAGGAGGGCGAAACCACCGAAAAGGTTTTTACAAAATTTAATCCATTCTGGTGTTGTCCTTGGGGGTGTCAGGGCGTTGGGACCGTCCCGCTCGTAGTTCTCTTTTGCTCGAGCTTGCGTGAGACCCTAAAGCAGGAAGGTACAAAATGAACGTCTCATCTCCATTGTCATACATTTGAACACTTACAGTATCTGGATTGGAGTGTAACCTCCTGAACAGCTCTTCTAAGGGAACTTTATGATCATCTATTTCTAATTCTTGCTTAAGGTTATCCAAATCCTGCACCTTCTTCTTGGGCGCCTGCAAGGGAAAAAAGGATCATGTAGTACAAAGTATAATCATATCATTGCTAACATTCGCATATCATCAGATTAGGGGGGAAATGACTCCCATGAATTTGACATAGTTTCACTAAGCCATCTGGCATAGAATAAAAGAATGGTCCAAAACCCAAACCTTTTCCATTGCCATGGGTACAGCATGGGAACATAATAATAATAAAAAAGTAGAGCAAGGAGTCATGCAATTATTCTTAACATGACTTTAAAAGATGCAAAAAAACCAGCAACTCCCTTCGCTCATCTCACACACTGACGACGATGACGCAATTATCTAGTGTTCCATTTCGTATTACAATCGTATGTACAATCGGTGCCAATAAACGCTCATAGCGTGTGTGCCTGTGTGTTAATTCAGTCTCCTCATGAGACATTTAAAATTCCATGAGACGAAACTCCTCGAGGTCTTTTAAGCCCCACAACTGTGAAGCTTGGTTTTGGAACTACATATTATTTATTCGCCAATCATCATAACCGGCAATAACAGCCACGTAGATATGCCGGCTTAGCGTCTGTGCTTACTTTTTTTAGACCTTGAACAAATTTAAATGAGACTGCCATATGAATACAATTAGCTCGTCCTATACCTCCCAATCTTTATATCTGGTCCTCAAGCTTTAATTATTATCAATCAGCTAATTTTTGTAATTTCACTGGATTTGGTTTACAATTTTACCAGTCTTCTACACAAAGCCAAGATTTCCACTACTTTCCCTTGGGCTTGGAGTTTAGATATGTCAACGGAATTTTGCTACTTCCGATATACCTATGCATGTTTTCGTGCTTAACCTCAATATGCATGCAGTACAAACTTGAATGTCATTGATTCTTTATTTGTGCTTTAGTTGGTTTGATCAAAGTTACTGACGCATACAAAGAGTGGAGAAGTGAAAGTAACTCAAAGGAGAAAGTTTGAGCAATACGCAAAGACGGTGTTCAATTACTCTTTCACGCTCTATAGACGTGACGCTCTTGTCTGGAAGTTTGAGTGACTGGCGTAAAAGCGACATTGGAAATGGTCCATTTATCACGAGGAAAAGAAAAGAAAGAAAGGCTCTCCTGTTGGTTATAACTAAAGGTCAAAAGGCATCGGGATTTCAACCAAAAGCGACGCTTGTATGCATGCATGATAACTTGAACTGATTCCTATCGTTTTTTCTCTTTTGCAGCCTGTTCTATGTTCCTCCTTAACCACACCACAATGGCCTGCGTTCAATTAGTGTCATTTAATTTTATTACAATCAATAACAAGCCTTAGAATTAGAATCATGCACGTCTGTATGATATAAAAGACACGAGTGGTCGCGTTATATCATATCACGTTTGCTGAGGTCTGGTCTCTGTGGGGTGTGTGTTGCAGGACATCAGTGGAATTGCGATAAAGTTGCGAAATACAAAGTGCACTGCAGATGTTCAGACATCAATCACAAGATATATTGCCCTCCTGCCCCTCTGCTATCTGACTGTCAACTTGGATGATGTATTTTCGATGGAGTGGGCTATCAAACACGTTTTTTGGAACACTATGGCAATATATGGCATAAGCTATGGCAAACGTGAAAAGGTCGTCGTCTGTTTCTCAACGACCCGAATGAATATAATATGCTTGGCTGACAAGTCATTCAGATAGAAGTTAATTAATAATCTACCGGCCGGCACTCTCTGAATAATAATTTAAAGCAATTATTCTACAGCCATTAAGATGATGATAATCCTTCTTCCCTATGCCTCCTTTATGAATGCCATGCCAAACATTTGGATCTTAAAAAAGTTTAAGACCACGCCATGAAGAGGCTGCTGATTTAATACTTCCAGTCACACCAATTTAACTGTGAAAGTGAATGTCTATACAGGATTTGCAGAGAGGAGTAAATTGACGCAATGACAAGTCTAGTTGAATTACGTAAATCCACACGCAGGCCCCCTTCAGGGATTTCCAGCAGGATCGAAAAGTGAAAAGTATTAAAGTAAATTAATCTAATAAGCAGTACGAACATGATAAAATGTTTGCGCAGTAAACAAATTCCATATCTTGTGTCCACTATTCTGTTTATTAAATCCACACACATTCTACATCTTGAGTTGACGACTGATTGTGAGAATGTTAGTCCCTGAGACTACTGACCTCAATGAGGATCGAATCTTATGCTTTTCATTCATCATTTAGCAGAAACATGACGTGACCGACTTTGATTATTCCTTCAGACAGACTATTTGATTTGCCATGCGTGACACATGAGGATGACGCTTTCCAGATCCAGATCTCACTTGTTTCGAATCACAAGTCGTCTCTTATATCTAGTGTTGGATGAAAGTGAGAGATAAATCAATATTATGAGCTTACCATGTTGCTGTCCCTGAGAAAAGTAGGTGGCACTGGCTATGAGTTGTTGTAATCGGTCCTTCTCTGAAGTGAAAAGGAAATGAACTAAGGTACAATTTCTTCACAGACACTGGATCAGGGTTTCAGGTTTGCAATAAGTTGCTTTAAGGTCTAAAGGAAATCCACACACATCCACTAGTGAGAAAATAGCACTAACGACACCAACACAATCTGTCACTCGTCAGTCCCCCCAGCAGCAACGGAACTCGGCACTGAAAAAAATAGAAATGACACTTATTACAACTCCAATAACAATTATTGATATGGTAATAATTTTCCATACAAACGGAATGATTTTGTTACATGCTTCTGCATGAAAAGTTTTAGGAATGTAAATGAGAGCAGTGGCATACGGGTTGTCTCAGATAGGCACAACCAGCAACTAAACTGTTTCACAATTTGTTTCAAAACTCTTATGACACTTGACAAACATGGAGAAAAAACACTAAATAACTCAACTTTTCCTAATAATTTGAATGAACTGAATTACTAATCTGTTGTTATGACTTAGGTAACTTTTGTAACCACTACATAACAAGAAACATATTCATATGACACGAAGCAATGACTTGAATTCCTAAAAATTCCAATCCAATGTCACCACATCACTACCGACTTCTCTTGAATAACTAAGTATCCAACTCCAGAATAAAAACTAATCCTTTTAACAGAGCTATTAGCCTAGAGTCAACAACCCAACTGCTAAATAGCTACAATGTTGTATGCTGGAATTAGGGTGAATGCAGAGTTATTAGGCACATGACGAGTGTCTTAATTCTTAAATAACTTTAACTCTTCACAGCTTCGTATTTATTCCTATTCCTTTTGCTTTCCTGTAATATATTTTTCAATGAGGATCGGATGTAATAATAATAATAATGTTGTGAGTTTGTAATGCACAATGATACTCGTTTGATTCCTATGTTAGTATTGTATTGTAGTGTATCATCTCATTCTCATTTTAAACTTTAGCCAGTGTTTAATACCCAAGTCACCGCCTTCGTTTTTTATAAGTAATTTTTTATGCCCTATTCATTACGGGGAGCACAGGTGTTTTGATGATCCGTGAGTGTGTGTGTGTGGTACTGGAACCTTAAAAAGTGGAGGAACCTGTATTTTATATTATGTAGCTTGACAGTTGTGTACCTGTTAAAACCTATTGTCTGTGGGTTTACCCATTGTTGCTGTAGTGGTGAGGGTGACTCAACAACACCAGAGCACATTCACACGTCTCACTTTTCCTCCATGACAAAAATAACTCGCATAATTCGGCATGGTATTTTCGACAATAATGCATAAACCATGCATCTTTTGACCCATTTCATAATTGCTAAATACTTGTGAAAATGCGTACCACGTCGCATTATTTTCGCTCGTGGCTTTATTCATTTTTCAGAGATTATTTATGACTTTATTTATTGACTCGTGAAGTCATAGGACTCCAGGTCTAAAATAAGTTGAGCATTCGTTCATCCTGGGCTAATTTCACAACTGTAGCTCTGAAAGGTGAAAGTGGAAAGTCTGCCCACTGAGCTAATTTCGTCCTATTATTTTCTGGATTATAGATATGAGTCTAGGATGGGTAAATAGAAACCGGGTCTTACGTTTTCATAAATTTTCCAGATGTCAGCTAATTTCAAAAGCCATTTCTTGTGATGTCTAATTGCTTTATACTTGATGGAATCACTGAAACCAACGACAATCAAAAGGCCACCCACGATTGTCTTTTTCTGCACAACTATCGGATTACCTACACCACAGGATGATGAGACACCGAATACTGTGTTGCACACGGCACGTAATGGGACACTGTTCTAACTCTTTGCTTGACCGAGTCGCTCTGTCAAAAGGCACTTTCTCCTTCTTCTATATGCAATTCAGTCAAGCATTTGTATAAAACTTCAGCACTTGGCCAGTAGTGCTGCTCCCAATTTATCTCCAGTCAGACTGACTATAGTATGCTCATCTGAAAGCCCTACACTCGGCAAGTATCTGGAGCTAACCGGGTTATGACATAGAGATGAAGTCCTAACTTATCTCTCTCACCCACTTATCACAAGCACAAGCACAAAGCCTGATTACGCATTTGCCACAGCTCAACCGAATCTCAATTTCATGCTCTCTGCCAACTAATCTATGCACCCCTAATCAATCGACAGTGGATAATGAAACCAAGTACTTCATGCACATTTTTAACCAAGTTACAACAAGTGAAGAGTGGAGTTGAATCAATTAATTCAGAAGGGTGGTTCCATGGAGGGACTACTCATCACGTCATGTACGTACAACAATAATTTGCTAGCAATAAAAAATTTCCGTGGCATACACTTTTTATAGCATAATGATTATCGAAACCGGGAGTATTTCCACGGTGTGGACCTGATGATGCATATTATTTATTCCTATTTGCAAATTGAACAATTATTTTAAAAAGTCACAGTATTATTACAAGGATGATTTAACGGAGAAAAGGAAAGTTTTAATTATCCGGACCATTGAATGCGATAATTAGCAAAGCCAAATAATTAAATTGACGAATGATTCGATTGAGATGATAAATAACCTTCATCACACTGGAGTGGATAAACTAACTCAAGAAGACAGTGTATGGAACCATTTACTCATTTACTACGTGCAAATAACGGGTGAAGGTGAAAGTCTTTGGCATTTACACAGCAGGCTGAACCTGAAACTTGACTCGTCAGGGGCAAGTAATAGAATTATACCAAACACCGATTACCATTTTTATTACACAGACGGGTTCTTCAATTAGCAAAAATTGATTAATTATTATGTGGTTATTAAGTGAAGGTGTCAACTGGGTCAGTACCAGCTATACATTTTCCAGTGTAAATTCAGTGGAATGGTCATTCAGGCATGGAGGAGGAGGAACCGTGTCATAAAACGAGTTACTTCAAAGCTCAACTTTGCAGATAATTTTGTGAACCCAACGAGGCTATTTTTACTACTTTTATTACCAACGTCAGGTACATACCGGCAGATAATTTGTAAATTGAGTGCCCTCTTCAAATCTCCCAAAGGTAAATGCAATCTGGGTTCGTCCGTGCATAGAATATAAATCAACTTACAATAAAGTGTATTAATTTATGTCTTAATTTCCCCTTCCTCCGTGGAAAAGGGCTTCCAGTCCTTATTTGGAAATGTTTGACACATTGCTGTCAGCTTTGTAATGAGGCTACTGGTTATAGTTTTACAAACTTTCCTCCTTTGAAAGCAAATTAGTTTTAGAAGAAGCAATGAGGTAGGTTATTACCGGAAAAAAAGAATCTTCATCAGGAAAGTTTTTCGGTGGCTCAAAATTGTTGGTTGTTAGTGCAGTTCGAGATCTTTAATGTAACTCTGTGCTCCCGACTTTATTCTCAAAGCCCCAACTCATTATTATACAGAGATAATAGGTTCCTGTCAGACACGACTCCGGGGATTCATGTCTTTTCCTTCTCAGCTAGTGATTTAATGAGTTGCGATTTGAATTAAATTTTTTCCCAAGGGAAATCGATTTCCCAATAAATCACACATCTTTGCTCTTCTGCCCGTCGCTTCTACTCCACTCTCACCAAAACTTAGGTATGTATCTTTGGATGATGATATGAAATGATGCTCACACATTTTTCGTTCTTCGACATTCTTAGCTATCTGGTCTACCACAGGTATGGACGACCAATCTAATTACATTCTAAGCCATTTCTGTACCCTTTGAGAGCACTACAAGCTATTTTGGACAAACAACAATTATCTAACTGCTTTCTTCTCATGTGACGGACTGAGCGATATTGATTATCAATGACAGACACAGGAAACGTTAAGCAGATCCACAGAATTTATGTTATGCAGTCGGATTTTACTGGCACTCCAATCCATTATGCAGTTAGTCAGACATGACCGAAAAACTTTGGTCCTATGAAAGGACAAGCATGCAGAAGGGATAGCTGTAATTACAAATTACCGTCAAGGACAATCGTGATCCATAATGCAAATGCTCTGACGTTGGTCTTACAACTACAGACAAACTAGAGAATTAATATTCCAACAAATTTTCTTCGAATGAATCCTAGTCACGAACTTTAGGTTTCCCTCAACAACAAACACGACCTGATCAGAAGTATTTCTCCCAGTGTGTGTCATTTAATTTAACTAAGTGTATTGTCAAATGAATTTGTGACAGAAATGAGTCTTTAAATTGTAGGGTGAAAGTGGAGGAACCACATCGAGATTATATACGTACCTGTCTCAGTTTAGACGGCAACCCGTGAGGATGAGAAATATCAAAACCACAGGCTGACAAGGGTGGAGTTAAGCTTGATATAAATAGCACTTCTTGGAGAACACTGTGAGGTAGCCTTGAGAGTTTTGTCTTATTCGTTAGAACGCGCACCCCTGCACAAAAAGTGAATGACTTTCTCCCAAAGTATGGCCACTATAATAATGATAAGAAACACAAAAAGGCCGTATGCGAGTTGAGACTTGCAGGACTGCTAGACTGACTCGAGGGAAGCTCTAGATCCAGAACACTTTGAAGTGACGTGACAATCTGACTTTCTCCAGCCGCGACTCCTGTCGTCGTCGCTGAAATGGACGCTGCTGCCTTTCTCTTTCGTGCTACCTGCCCTTCAAACTTGCCCCACATCGCATAATCGCTTGATTTTTATAGACTTTGCGTCTGCCCTTATCTTTCGTCACCTGCCTTATCTGCCAACTGATAACGACCCGAAATAATAGCTCTCTTATGCTCAAGTGCACCTCAGCTCATTTTCCTTTTGAATTTCGATTATTGAGCAGGCAGGAGTTGACGGAGAGGACTACTGGTGTAGATAGTTTGGTTTGGTGGAGTGAGCCAAGCCTTCTCCTCTCCGACCGGGTTCGGATAGCCATCCAATGCGCCTCGCCTCCAACCCTGCGCAAGCCTTTCCCCCTATATAAAGCCCTCTCCTTATAGCACTATGCCCCCGCCGGAGTACATATTCGCAAAATATAAGACACGAGGTAAAATACTGCACTCTCTCCCAACTAAACTACACGTTATTTCATTCCTACTTGTATTCCTCTTCATTTCTCTCACTTTTCCCGAGCTTTTTGCTTCCTCCTCCAACAAAACCGAACTATGCCATGCAAGTGTCAAAGGCAACTTCACTTGCCCAACCGCATCACCACTACGAAAGAAAGGAATACGAGACGGGAGAAAGAGGATTGCAAAGAGGCAGGCAGGCATACATACACATATACATTACTGTCGAGATGTAGAAACAATATTGCTTTACATTTCCATATACACAAAAGTCACGAGAAAGCAGGAAAGAGGAAAGGGGTAATGTTTGCGGATTTTAGGTTACCATTGAGACACACACAGAGAGAGAGAGTTTGGAGCCAGAAAAAAAAAATTAAATGGCAAAATTGCAAGACTCGTGAAAAGCGTGATCTGTTCCTGCATACTTTCGTACAAACATTCATTGCAAGTCCGTTACATCTCTCTTGTCGTCATGTATCACAGAATTTGAAATAATGTTGGGTATCACCATCACCCAACAACAATAGAGAATCCAAGCTCAGATGAGCACTTCCGGAAAAAGATGAGAAAGTCTAGCAAAATGAGATGCGATGAATGTGGTGACATTGCAATCTTAAAATCAGGTTATGACAACCAAAATATTTTTACTTCCTCGATTCAGACAAACAAATTCTTGGCAATCGGTATCATGACTAGGACAATGCTACCCACGTTACACGATTGCGAACATGTACAAGGCAAAATGATTCCTTAATTGCAAAAAGGGTGCAACCGTGGGTGAAGCACGTTTGGTTATAGACGGAGAGAAAGGTAAGCCAGGAGGGCCTAACCACATCCCTCATTACTTTCCCTAACCGAAAGAAAAGAGCACCTCCCTTGCCTCCACCAACCTACCAAGCCATTGATGTTCCTTTATTAACCGGCTCAGTAAAAGCAAATCGATCAGAGTGACGTGAAATTTACGTTGGAATAAAGTTGCGTGCGAGTGTCGCTATATCTCTTCATTTCCCCCTCTTACCTACCTACTTAGACTTTATTCGCCGTGCTGCTATTAGTAGAATAGGTCAATTCAATTTACCATGTTATTGCGGCCTATTGAGTAAATTTGCCAGGAAAAATGAGCACCCTCGGCGTACCATTGGCTAGCGAACCAATTTATCATTGGTAATCAATATTGACTTTCTTCTACATTCCCTTGTGTGCTGTGCACTCATGAGGACTTTCCCTTTCCTACTTTGCTTTTAATTTAACCAACAACTGCAATACAATTACTATGCAGTGACTTGTATAACATTAAAACCAAGTAGTTTCTCAAGGCCTTCCTTTGTGCAAGTACATTTTATGAGAGGAAATTTATTACATTGGGAATTCATGATAGCAGCAAGTAAGTAGACGCTTCCATTATTAAAATGAATCCCTGTCATGCTTTTCGAATAGGGCGGAAAAGTGGAATAAACTAAGAACCTTCTTTCTCCTCTGGAGCCAAAGTTTCCAAGTTTGATTCTGTTTTAGTAATATGAGCAAATGTTCTCCACTACTGACAAAGTTATTCGGGAGTCAGGACCGTGTGGTACAGTAACTTTGTTGCCTTACGTTTCCTCCTACCTTTGCAACATCAAATGACAGCAGCTTCTTCCAACTTTCTCCTATAGTTTGTTAAGTAGTCTCAGGATGTAGCGATTTTAGACAACCTAAAGTTGCCAAGTTTGGCACCGTCTTTGCAAGCAAGGTAATCTCTATAAGTGCCATCAGATTGACTCTGCGACCCATTTTTTTACTCTTTTATTGTGCCTTTCTACTAAAATGAGGGAGGAAAACTAGTTTGTACACCTCCGTCTCCAGGGTCCTTTAAGAAAATTTTAGATTTTGATAGAGACATTGAGAGAAGACGCGCCACTTTCCCTTCCAATGATAATATGTAAACCTGAGAGAAAAACCTATAGACTCTTTGGTGTCAGGCGAGTGTGCTTGAGCAAAAAAAAGTAAAATTGAATATTCAGAGTAAAAGGCAGACAGTAAAATTAAGAAGGACGACGTAGAATGTAATAATAAGCATAATGTGGTCTTTAAAATTGCTATGACAGTGACAGCCGAGCAGGAGTATGTAGGTACAAGGGAAAGCCTCCTCGCTCATTTTACTTTCACTTCCAACTTTCCATCCAACCTCAGCCACCGCATCTTTATTCTGCTTCCTTTCCTAACTTCCTCTCCCATTCCTTGGTGGTCTTTGGCTTTCTATCTGATCACTCCTGGCAGCAATAGCGTAAAGAAACCGAGCGTCAAGGAAAGTAAGAGAAGTGTAAGTAAGTAAGTCGGAGTGAAGTGAAAGCAGTATATCATTTTCTCTTGGTCCAGTCACCCAACGACAACTACTTCTTTCGCGTTTAAACAGGGTGATGCCTAAACATACCTTTCCTTTGCTTGCTATAGCTTTTCAAGTTAACCAACCACGACTGTCGCTGCTGCTGCTGTACGAAAAGTTTCACAAACTTTTGATAACTGGAGAAAGTCTTCCTTCCCTTCATTCTATATGAAGTCAGAACATATCTTCCCCTGTTTCCCGACAGTTTAAGACATGGGAAGCCAACTGCAGTTTAGGATAGGACTTTCACTTTACAACTACGGAACACAGCTTCCCCCTGTTACCTCTCTATGTACTGTCACTGTCCTACAAGCTCAGAACTTCTATATAGAACAACGCTAAACTTGTTATCCATCCCCTCTTTTTTTCAACTTTTGACTTTTAGTGTTAATTGAAGACTAATTGCTACACTCATGTGACACATTGATTATCGTTTCTTTTACTTATCAGTTACAACCCAAAAGAAAAGTGGAAAGTGGAAAGAGGCTTAAAATTTTGAACCCATGGTACCCGCTTCCGTTAGCTTGCTTGAGAACAAACTACACCCACACATGCGGATACCCGAATAATGTAGACAATCGTAAACTCCATACATTTTTTCAGCTATAAAACCTGATTGAATGGGAATGACTACTTTTATGACAATCGTTAGGTATAACCTAATTATATGAAGGAAACCCTAAAAACAGGGTTGCATAATATTGCCATTTTATGGACGTAGGAACCCTGATCTATAATTGGAAACCAGTAATTAGCATCAAGTGGAAACACTCATTTCAATTGAGTGCTCCTCATTACCAATGTTTACTTACGTACTTTGAGAGCATACTTGAAATGACCACAATGCCATTCTTGTTCGGCCTTTTTTTCTGGAATGTGTACTCAATCAATCAGGCCTGCTTGCTACATATTTGCACCAATAAATAGTTCGTTGGTACACATGGAAGAATATGCGGAACTGTCCGTCCGACAGAAGGCTTGGCGTGGTGTTTTTTTTATAACGACTGCGTCTGACTTCATTTTCACTTTTGTGCTAATAATTAAAATTCTTTGCCCACAACTTTGTGAAATACTTTTCCTTGACAACCAAAGGAGATAAGCATCAAGAGTAAAAAAGCGGCTGGGTCTGATCTCATCTCATCACAGTGAAATAACAAAGGCTTATTCAGGATCCCTCATTATGTATCATATTAGATTGTAGTGGAATCATGGCATCTGCATTTGTTACTTAGCTGATGAAGATTCTCTCGATAGTTTTTATTTACTGCTTTATTCCTCGTTTATTTTTAAAGTCGTTTCGAAAGCCAAAAATTATTTTCAGAGTTCTAAAGAGCTCTTCACATCCATATGTGAAGAAGAACACCACCGCAAATAAATGTAGAAGCATGTCTCTCTCATAAAAGAATCGCATCAAACTTAGGGAGAGAAAATGATGCTTTGTATGTTTTCAAATACTTAAGTGCCGAAATAAGAAACTAACCATTAATCTCCAAACACATTTCCTCTTTGCTTACCACAATCATGCTCAAGTCAATTTTTAAAATAGTCAATATGCCTTTGGATAAAATTAATTCGACAGTAATAAAAAATAAAATTATAATATTCCTCTTCTATGGTCCTCTGTTATGATTTTACTTTTCGAGCATCGTCGTGATCCATATTCCATAGGGTACAAGTTGCACATCACAGGCAGCAGCAGAGCATTGCATCGGTTTTCACGCCGTGCCAAGCAAACTACATTTGCTCACACCACACCTGTCCCCCAGATTCGCTAAAAACTTTTTTTTTTATATCCCGTGTAACAGGGAAGTACTAAATCGGTGGTGGGCCACGCCAGACTATAATGTACACATGTAAATTAAAAGTAGGCATGTGACAACAACGGAATATTGTACCTATGCTTTTTTCCAACTCCGTAATCGTAGATCCTCACGTTTTACACTGCTTATTATTACCCTCCTGCTCTGGTTTCTTGTGATTAATCTTATAGGGAATTGATTATGGTATCAATTGGTTTTATTTTAATGAAATTGAGATGCAAGGAACAAATGTTTTCAAGACCATGGCGTACCTAGGATTCATCATCTGAAAGAGCTGCTTCTGTTACGCAAAACATTTCAAAATTAAATGTGGAGGTAAAAAATGGGATTAATTTGCCAACAGGAGCAGAAGGATGTAATTATAAATATTGTAGTTTCTCAAAGCCATCATTTTACGCGTTGTTCCATGCCGGATTGTAGAAAGCTCGGGTGTAAATAAACAAGTAAAGGAGTGGTCCCATGAGAACCGTGTCTTGAAACATAAAAGTCTCAAACTTAAAAAGCTAAATCTCACGTATAGAAATCTAAAAGTAGCTCTGCCTTTACGTAAATGTCAAATGCCACGGTGGAGCATCCACATCTATGGTTTGAACCAGTTGTCAGACCGCAGTGTAAACCTCAAAAGTTATAGACGGTCGTGAAAAGTAAGAGTGAAAAGTGACTCCTAATGAAAGTTCAATGTTATTTCTATTCCTAGATATTTTGCTTCCATTTAAGGGATCCGTCATCCGTAATGCATCTTTCATGCCTAACATGACCCGCAGTTTACTTTCTAGATGAATCTACGGTTTGCCGTTGTAGTTCGAATTAACAAAGAAGACGCGAGAAAGCATTTCTGTTCTCATGTCATTTTACATCTTCCCACTTTCGACTTACATCATTCGGCCAACTGCAAAGAACACGATTCACCTTTCTCCTGGCTGGCATTGAACGCAAGTCTGTCAACTCGCGACCCTATTAACAGCCTTAGCAAAGTCATATATGAATTGCAAAAAGAAAGGACAGACACAGACATGTGACGGTTGTTCCTTCCGTTCTACCCTACCTTTCCATTCCACATTAGACTTGTCAAAGTGGGAGGATGGAAAAAGTAAAAGCAGTTTAGCTTGCTTTACAGTGCACAGGATTTCTTTTCAGAAAGGTGTATAAAAAGAAAGAAAGACAGGGATGACGGCATCTGGGGATTGTCCCATTGCATCGGCGTCACACCCGAAAACTTTAATGTATCTTTCCAGCGTTTACGTTAAATGGAAGTACCTCTGCTTCCTTCCCTGTCAAATGATTTTTTTTAAAGAATAGTATGAATGTGTTAATGTTTTATGACTCCCACAATAACGTACATCAGTTCTACTCTCTGGTACAATCTCCAATGATTTAAAATAGAAGACAAAGACTAGCCAAAGGGCTAAGTATGCTGTAGTACTCAGTCAGTACAAAACAAATCCTCAACTCCCTTAATTGACAGATAATGTCAAACTGGATGAATCTGTGTGATGTGTTGAGTTAACTAGTTTAGATAATCTGTCAATAACTGGCATATAGTCATAATCAAATTGCTGGAGATGATTGGCAAAGAGAAGTTGGGAATAAGTGCCTGGCAGCCTGCTATTGAATGTGAAAGCGTTACAATGGCTGCTACAATAAAATGCCACGACATCTAACCCACCAGCTATAGCTTCTCCTATTTTTGTCGGAGAAAAAGCAAATGAGTTGGGTTTGAGAAAAGGATCCGCATTGCATTCAATAAAACGAGTGAGAATGTCGAGTGACGTCATTGTTAGCGACCATTGACGTCATTACAGAACATGTCGTGTCGTACATTGCGGAGACTCTCGCTCTCTTTTCAAGACAGAAGGAGAAAGAGGGAGAGAGAGAGTAAACAGTTGGGATGGATGGTAGCAAAAAATCTACTTTGCTTTCTCTCTAACAAAGTACCCACACACTGACTGAACCTCTCCGTTTCATCAAACTCATTTCCTTTCTCCAACTATCTTCTGCTGTATGGAAGGAGCAGGCAGAGTGAGCCAACAAAGATTTGGGACAGCCATGCGCACACTTGAGTGTACAACAGTGCCATGAAGCTAAAAGCCATTGTCATAAATATTACAAGACAAGTACAAGAGCAATATTTCAAACTACTCAAAAGGGATGAAACTTTCACCTTCCACGTCAAATAAAAGTAATGAGGATTTAAACGTAGTCAAGTGGTCTAAAAGTTTCTATATGTCCTCAACTAACAACTCTCATTACTTGAGTGGAATCAGCTTTAAGAACCACCACTACTAAGCCTCTAAAGCTGACAATTGAGGTAGCAATGTAGCCTCCAATTATTCCTCCGATAATTACACTAAAAGACTTAAAAAACGACAAAGGATTAGAATGGTCTCAAAGGGAGTTCTCGTCGGTTGATATGAATGTAGAATTCAAGGCCCATGCATATTTCCCATAACCAGGGAAACTAGCAGGGCTTAGTCAAAAAATGGCTCAAGGCTCCAAGTTCAGTTTCGCAATATTAAATCGTCCAACTTTCTCTTGGAATCCGCTTACCACTTCTCTACTACTCTGCGTCCCTTTCTCCTTTCTCAACTTTCCATTCTCTCTTCTCTGCAGCCTGCAAGAGAAGGGCCAGGTGATCTAGGGAAACGAGAGGAGAGAAAGCTTAAAGAAGGAGGAAAGAAGAGGGCTTTAGAAAGTATGAGGTGAAATGAAATGAGTAAAGATCAAGAATACCATTATCATTAGTTCAACTATGCCTTCTTTCTTCTTCTGCCCTAATGCAATGTCGCCGTGGAATGCTTTTGGCAGGGAAGGCCATGGTTAGTTTGGCTAGTCTACTGGAATACTTTGGAATTCGGGTCACGTGAGAAAATTAGTCTGCCCAGAATTTTGCAACGCGACAGGGATGGGGGAACAAGCAGAAGCACTTTGGTGTACCAACCAGCCTTGTTCCCTTGTCCATGCCGTAGTCATAAGACTTTCACGACTTACAAACTATAGTGTATATAAATCTAAGATAAATTGATTCCTTTGGTGGAGCCGGGAAGCTTTTGTAAGTTCCACTTTCTCCAGTTCAATTTCAGTGCATAAAAAACATGATCCTGGTGATAGGGTGCAATTACCAACTCTCAACCTTGGGTACATGTAAATCGAAATTTAATTTGTGCTAACGAATTGTCAATGCCACAGAAAAAAAATCTCACTCTCATTTCACTGCTCCAGTGCAAGTTATAGAGATAATTAATTTTTTTTAAAAAATTGTTATGTTGGCCAGTAGGTACCAGCCAATTGTCACAGTTTACGATAATCGATAATTGGCAGATGATTGTTAACAGTAATTCATTCACATTTTAATTCATTCATAACTGTAAATTAAATTATTATGCAAACCCTTCACATCAAATGTCTTATCACCCCTTGTGGAGAGCACTCAAAACCCCATTATGTGAGGTTTTACTTACAATTTCCAGTCACACTAATACCAATGCCCAATAAATAAAGTGCCACAGTTGTTCGTAAAATTGGAAATTAAGTCGGATGTTAAAAAAGTAATTCAAATTTTTAGTACTCACTATGGCAACCTCCAAATAGCAATATGTGAGTTCAAATCCAATGGAGTTAGGCCACTTCAATGCTCGGATGCCATGGGACGCGATTACTTGCACTGAGCCCTTTTTCTGAACGACACATACCTTTTTTATTTTTATTTTCTGGGTGTTAGGAATTGTAATTTGCACATGTGCGCACATTAAGAATGGGAACTATCGTCTGTTTAGCAACATTAAAATCACAGCCCACCTAGAACAGGACCGTTATTTTACTAGTTAATACCAGTTTTCCTTCACGCATTATTTTGCAACTCACGCACTTCCCTCGCCATGTTTACTATACCGACAGAAGAGGTGGTGGTAGCATTATTTTTTGCAATCATGCGTCGTACTCGTTGTTACCAGCGCATCAATAGCACATAATAAATTTATGCTTAATCTAAATTCCCTATACTTGTTTATACTTATAAATGAAATGATATCCTATACAAGATAGCATTTCTTACAAAGTAAGTTGCCAAGGCTCAATAAATAAAATGGCTTCGTTGCCAACAGTACTAAGTTACAACTTTGTGCTTGTGCTTCTTAAATCAAATTATAATTTACGGCTACATCTCCCAACGATCGTCCCATAGAAAGATCTGTAATGTTTAAATATATGAATTTTCTTCTTTACAAACTTTGCTTTTTAAGGCTTTGCAAGCATTCCTAAAGTTTTTCAATCAAGTGAGCCTTTGGACGATATCGCTCTACGAGGAGCGTTTGTGTTGTAAGATAATCACAACAACTAAATCATTTCAAGTAATTCCACAACACGTACAGCAGGTTTTCTCTTAAGGCTTTTTCTGTGTCTGGATCGTTAATCAATCAATACTACGCTTATTCACGCACCCGCCCCACCCAATGCTGTAAATAAAGCCAAACCATCAAAAGGAAAATAGGAAAGAGAGGGTCCACGGAATACATGTTTCAGCACAACAACGAATTGACAGTGTTTAACCCCTGCGGGTCCATATATGCCAATATGCCAAATGTAGCCGCGACGATACGCAATGATTAACACAACATTATCACGTTTATGTGGCCTACTTATTTTGTAACCCTACAGTCCATCCATCCATCCGTCTATTCATCGCAAAAACAGACAATGACAGTTCGCATCTTGCAACAGTACTAAAATGTTAACGCCGAATCATTGAGCTGAACGTCTTTAATTAGTATCACTTTAATTTTCAATCTAAAAAAAGAACGTAATGATGGCTAAGGGATGATAAGCATGGGTAATCAGGAATACCATCCACCTCTTCAGACTACCTTTCCACACCGAATTGTCATTGAGAGGACTGCTGCACCGATTCACACTCGGCAGGTTGAGTAAACTGTTCTCTGGAATTGGAATAAGTAAAGGAGACGAGACAAAACGGTGGAATTGGCTGAATTGACCTCCTTCTTTTTCATACGTTGTTCACACAAAACGAGGCTTTTGTACCCTCATCTCATCTGAGGCCCACAAAAGACAAATTGGTTTGGAAAAAGAAAGTTGCTACATACAATAGGCGACGTTACAAACAAGAGAGCTGTGACTACACAGGCACACAATGCAATTGCTAAAATCCATTACAAAGCCTCTGTCGAGCTTGGTATTAAACCGCGGTTGTGTGGAACCTTTCTAAATTGCATTTCACTATACACCGTAGGCAGGCAGAACGAGGATTGGAGTGTCGTTTGTTGTAATTTCAGTAGTTGAGAGCCACTTCAATGAGGCATAAAGGAAAGGCGGATGGAGAAAAGAGCAGAGTGAAAGAAGAAAGTAACAAGTACCCCCACACTACAGCAGAGGAAAACTCATTATATTACTCTTAACCCGAAGGATTCAATACACAGGCTTGACAATAATGTAGATGGAAGACAACAAAAAGGTAGGGATGGGTGAAAGTGAATGAGTAAGCATTTCATGGTCTTGACTACATACATTGAATGACTGTGTGATGGGATGGGACGAGCGAGTTCGAATTGAAGGTGTTAAATTATTCAGAAGTGAAAGCCATGCTATTCTTTCCTTCCTCTCGTTCCATTATTGCAGACTTGTGTTGTACGTCCATCTTCTCCACTTTCCCCTTTTACCAGGTATTTTTGTACTCTTGCCGTATCCATCCATCCACCCATAATTCCATCTCCCTCCTACCCTCTCTCGTAATGTCAATTTAATTCATTCATATTTGCTTTTTACGATATAAAGCAGGCATCAGCTTACTACATTACTAGGAATGCTTTCACTCACTAAACGAAAAGAACAAGAACACTTATAAATTGTTTATAATAGACTGTCGTGAGTAAATTGTATGCTAATCTGCTGCTTTTACTTATGCAAAAATGGAAGCCTTTTGTCATATAACACTTTTCTCCAATGGTATAGATTTCCCTTTCGTAGAACCACCCCACCGAGTGCCATTGCAAACGTACATACTATTATGTGTAATTGTCCATAAAACCTGTTCCGCCATTGAAACGCATGAATCTTTCAAAGTAAAAGGCTTATTAAACAAAAGCTTGGGTTGGTAGGGACCAACACAATCTATGCTTCTTATGACTACCCACTTTCACTTTCTCCAGACTTTATTGATTTCTACACCATCCAACAAAATCCTTGTCAAAAACTCTAGCCCAGGAGGAAGGCAATCTCAATGGATGGTGAATGATGAGCCATAATAATTTTTTCCAGGTTGAATTTTTATGTATTTCTGACTACTAAAGATTAATTGCTATCCGCATTTGCTAGACGATAAACATACAACACAAGCCCCACCCTGTCCTAGTTTGTTCACAACTTTAGCTTTACAGGTTTTATTGATTTTTTGCGACGATGCCGGTCCATAATGAACTGGGTAATTTAATTGGATTGATGATGGACAGGTTGGATATTGTGAAATTCCATTTCTAACTCCAGAGAAAGAAAGACGGTTTTGACGATATCAACAAAATCAAGCGTAGAGGGACCACAATGCCTTATTTCTGTGCACTGTTTAGAATGTCTGAAGAGCAATGGACGGATGATGATAATAAGTGTCACATTTTAAGTCAGTGGTAACGAAGAGCAAAGGATTTTTAATGTTTAATTGGGCATTTTGCCACACTGCTTCCTCGGATTTGTCTGTTTCGTATGAGCATCTGTATGGTGAGATTTTCAAACTGAACTAATAAAAAACCCAACTGAGAGGCCCGTATCAATTACAGAGATTCGTAACATTCCATTGCATTGATTTTCCCTATGCTATGGATAAATGTCATTGCTTCCCCACTCTGTCAACATAATGAATGACAACTGGCAATACATGAAACAATGGTTTAACGATTGAGGAAATACATTGTACACACTTCCAGGAACATTTATATTAAACCAGAAAAGTTTAAGGTTTCTGTTTCGGAGAGCTTTTGATAAACTTTCACTTTTGAAATCCTGACTATGTCCATAGAATTAAACCGTTTCAATTCATAATTCAGCATGATTTATCATCATTACTCTCCTCATGAAAAACTTAATTTTTGTAGCCTGTATTTTTTAGAAACAAAGAAGAGAAAGTTATAGTTCTCAAGGATATTTTCGAAGCAATTCATGGATATGTATATGATGTGGCCAATCCACGCATGGATGAAAGGGAATTAATGCTATGATCATGGGTTTTTATTTGCAATTTGACATCTGAAACCACAGACTCTCCTTGTCTCACTTTACTCATCTCTCTATTCATTCAAACTAACTTTAAATGCCTTGCCGACAATCAATTACATTTACAGCATGATTAATGAGTATTTAGGGTTTCCACTTGTGAATATAACAATGCTGATGATAACACACCGTGACATGATGATTTTAATGGACTCATGGACCACCCGTTATTTAATTCTGACTTGACGTGAGTGGGATCTAGATCCACTAATCCTTTCATGATGACGTGAATATTTTAAATATAATGGACTGCCCATAAAATGCATAAAACGTCTGATAAAAGCAAAAGTACTCGTTAACCTTTGCAATCTTACACCACCTTTGTATTCCCATAAGTCGCTCCATTATTAGTGAGTTTATGACTATAATGCGATTTGAGGGTCCAAACTGGGGATAAGTTAGGCCTTTTCCCAGATCCACTTTACATTAAAATATTTTTGCTCAATGAGTTTGAGAAGATTTTAAATCAACATGCAACTTTCGATTACCGGCTTTTGGCAAAAAAAATCTGTTAAAGACTACTCGTACTACAACTACAGCTCTCAATTTCAATCCTGAACTCGTCATATTGAAATACCCTTCAGAAGACACTGCATGTTTCAACTTGTCAGTTTTCATTGTTAAACCTACGTTTGTCCTGAACAATGTCGCAGAAAAATTGGAGGAAATAAATTTGCACATGTGGATTCTTGTCAGGAGGGTTGTATGTGCAGAAAAATGCCGGTCTACAGCTATTAGGTGTGCAGATATTATGGACAGCTATCTGTCTTGTAGCAAATGTGCTAGTCAAGCATTTCTGTCATGTGCAAAAAATATTTTAAATATTTAACTTTACCTGTTATTCGGTGTAGCCCATACCCGTTGCTATGCTATCCCAACTGAACCTGCACAAGCCCACACTCGGATAAAATCCACACGTGGAAATAAGCCAGCTTCTTCAAACTATGAGAGTGCCAGGCCCATCCCCGAATGTGCCAAGTTTCTTCGGCTCCCCGTCTCTTATGAAAAGAGATGAACCCCAATCCCCCAAAGTACTATCACTATTATACCAACCAGAGTGTTACACTTTTCTGGTAGCACTCTCTGGTAGCCAACGCTTGGTTGATCTATCGCTAAAACTCGTTTATTGGCAATGTTGCCCTCTCTCCGTGCACAGGCTATACTTATTGCTTGCTTTCATCCAGCAGATGATCATTCTCTCTGGCGTGTAGAAAAATGCAAGAACTTCGCCAAATGGATACACGATACCAAACCAAATCAAATTCGCAAAGCACGTAGGATAATGTGATGCCATACATCCGTAAGCGTGCAGGCAGGCATACACTCAAGATTTGAAGGAATAATGGAAGAGCTTAATCCCGTCAGTATCAGGAATATGCAAAAGAGCTTTATCCAGCAGAAAAGTAGCTGAGACGGACAGCAACAGCTTTTTTATTTATTTTAATCAAGTGATGATGAACGCAGGTTGTAATATTGAAAATGCCAGGTACATAGATAGATGTTTTTGCAAAAGCATATACTCCCCCCTTTTCTTTCTATTCCAAAATCCTATTATTATATTCATGTCTTTTCGTCCTTCCACTGTACTTGCCATTTTATTTTCCTTTTCTCCTTTATGCTTCACAGTCGTCATCGGACTGAATTCGGCAAAAAATGATGTTGTACCACTTCAGCGTGAAGAAGAAACAGACTCTGGATGAATGTAATATACGCGTATCTGCAGTGAACAAAGTTTCTCTGTTCTTTTTGGCACGATTCACATTGCCAAAACCGAGAGAGGGGACCGTGCACACCATGATCCACCGAATGGATCGAAATAGCTAAATAAATTAAACATATAAAGGACTGGAAATCTTATGCTCATTAGACGAGTGGAGAACGCCTATTTTATTATTAAAGCAAAGCCTCTTTAAATATATCTGAGACTTCTTCATGTAGTCCATGCGAAAACCGCAACAGGATGACAGCTTTTTGTACAACTTGAAAGCCTGGTACCAACTGAGAATCCTCATAAATTATCCTCTTCTTCTGCAATGCAATATGTGGTTTAAGACCAGCTCTCTCGCTAATGTTCTCCTCTTCAGATTCAGACAAGATGTAATAAGGTTAAGTAACGCCAAAATTGTTTTTGTATTTCAATAGACTTTTCAAAGAATGTTTCTTGAGATCAGATCAAATCGGCATATCTGTGCAGTCAAGATCGTGCGGGATTGTGACAGTGTCCATGTGTCTCGAAATGACAGGATAGGATTACATAGCATTTAATTGAACCAGACATTACAATTATAAACCCTTCTTTGCTCATGGAAAATATCTAAGACTAATGGAAACTTTATTACTTATTCGTAATTCGCATATTTTTTGTTCTGAACATACATTCTTTGTCCTTTTATGCATTCTAAATACTTCAAAATTGAATTTACCAGCGAATGACATTGTTTTAATTGTGCCTAAGTGTATCAGATTCCATGCCTACAGAGAGGCAGTAGTTTGTACGGGTCTGGAAATAAGATACTATCTGGTTGTC